>JAVBJF010000561.1:0-181980 GCA_033439095.1 Pseudococcus viburni | reverse complement strand
ACCTCACCTTTTAGAATTGGTGTACTTGACTCCCCTTTATGTCCGCTTCATTCCCTTCCCAAAGTCAGCTGTGATCTAAATCATATTTTGTTCGAGTGTCCTCCTCTTCGTAAATTAAGAACTGAACTTTATAAAAAGATATTGGTTATAGGTATTCCGGCTCCTTTCTCTGCCTTATCCCTCCTTAGTTATCCAAGTGTTGAATTATACCAGTTAGTAGGCGATTTTTTACAGAGAGTCACAGTACTCACTGACAATGTAATTCGTTTCTGATTATCTACTAATTCATGCTGTGTTGTTATAGGGCTGGGCTAATGGACCATGTAGTCCGAACCCATTATAAAAAAAAAAAATAATAAAAAAAAAAAAATAACAGTGAAAAGTAACTTTATATAAAAACTATTCAAGCTTTAAAGCGTCGTGTTTTTATTCAACTTTTTTTTTCCTCTTTAAATACCTATTCATTACATTGTACAAACACTTTTATAATTTTGCATGTAAATCTTAAGAATAGAAAATAATTTATCACTAGAGTATAAAATCTGTTCTTTTTCATGTCTCATTTTGGTGTTATGTAAAATGGTGTTAATATAAATGTAGTATTGCTAACGAAGCAATCGTAAATTCGTTCTTTATGAGTGAATCTTCAATCTTGGTGTTTTGGTTACTTTAATTTGATTACTGCGATTTGCGTTTAAAAAAAGTTCTGCTAGGAAGAAATAAAATACGCCAAGAATCGATTAAAAATTACATTTTTGAAAAGAAATCGAGCTATTTCAAGAACGAATATCTCAATTCTACCTTTTCTGCGAAAATTTCACAGTTAAATTATATTTTCGAAAAAAAACAAGCGGAGCAATCACGCGATCTAAAAATAAAGCAAAAAAAACAAGCTTACAAAAATTAATTGAAATTTAAAAAAAAATTAAAGTAACCACTTCGCTCAAGCAGGAGAGGATCGAGACTATAAAAATTATGAGATTGCAAAATAGTTCACCGAACGGTTCTTTTTCCCGTAGAAATAAAAACACAAGTTGTAAACAGGAAAAAGATTCGTAAAAGAATCGTTCGGTGAACAAATTTCCAACCTCATGATTTTTGTACTCTCGATCCTCTCCTGCTCAAACGCCACCATTTAAAAAGGGAACACAAATCTACACCATAAAACAGTGTCGTAACAAAAAGGGGGTAAACGAAAAAAAAATCTATATCAAAAAACACATTTACAGGTAAGAAATATGAGCCATGTTAGAAAAAAGACACGACTGAAATCTAAATGCAAAAATAATTTGACTTTATAATAGCAAAAAAGAGAACATCTATTAAAAATAACCATAAAAATGTATCTTATTTTTAAAAACAATTCCCTACGTAAAATCTACTCTCGTCAAAAAAAAGGTACAATAATTGCAAAAAACAAACTCTGCTATACGCTAGAAAAAAATTGATACCTTCTTAAGTTCGTGATCCGTATGAATATAGAAAAAAATTACAAAAATACCATTTCAATACGAGATCATAATTTTAACTCTTTTTTTTAGTTCGAAGTAGGACTTTGGAAGCAATTTTCTAAATACTCGAACATCTTAAAAATTATGATATGCCACTGGATTTCGAATATTTCCATTGCGAATGCTTTTTGGCTTCTGAAATTTAGTATTAATTACTCGTTTAAAATTTTCTAACCTATTTCATTACAGCTTTCGAGGGCGAAAGTGGCACAACATTTTGAAAAAGGCAAAAGAGCACGATACAACTAAAGAAGGTACGTAGCAGAGCTCCGGACTCATTTTTTTGTAAACTTATAAAATAACACGTCGGAGATCGCAGGGGAGGTGCGATTCAAGTGCTACGCAAAATACTCGTAAAGAAAGGCGATCGCCTCACCACTACTAAATTTACAAAATTGAAAAAAATCAAGTGAAAAGGTTATTTAAAAAAAATTAATATTCAAATGGACAAATTTTCTAAACAGCACCACACTCTTGAAATTAGGTACTTCAAAACCACGTAGAGGATACAATGATTTATACAAAATTCCAGGAACTGCAGATCTCGTTAGTAAAATCTTGGCCCATGACGTTTACCTACTACAATACTTAACATTGTAACACTGTAAGAAAACAAAATAGGTATTAGAACATTAATCAAAAAAGGAAATAATAACAGATAAATTAGCAGATTACAATACACAAATATTGACACAAAATTGATACGTTGAAAAACTGAAATGAGAAAAAATTACTCACTGACATACGAATACGATTGAATCCATCTGGAAGCTCAAACGGTGGCACTCAAAATTGAACCCACTGAAAAAAGAAAACGTATCATTAATTAACAAAGAAAACAAGAAAAAATGAAAGCAGGTTATAAATAAAAGTACCTATGATTTTCTTTTTAAAAATAATAAATATTCGTTATTTACACTAAAATTCATCAAATTAAAAAAAAGTAAAGCAAAAAACTGAACGCATTTACGTAAATAAACCAAAAAAGTCATTAAAAATAAATTCAGTTAAAAAATTAAAAATTAAAAGGAAGCAAGCAAACGAAAACAATGTACGTCTACGTAGGTACGTTAAAAATTAGGCATGAAAATGCAAAAATGAAATAATTAAGATTAAAATACGAAAAAGAAAAGAATTGTGCAAAATAAATAAAAGGACTAGTAACCACATTGATCAAAAAATGGAATTTAAAATTTAAAATCTGGGATTCATCTGAAAAATTGTGCACCTTTGGAAACTCCTGAAAAAATTGAACATTCATGAAGTGATAAAATTTTTTAAAAAAGAAAAGTAATTCAAACCGAAATATTTGAACTAAATCTGATCTAAGTACGTAATTTTTAGAAAGCCAAGTTATTGAATCGAGAAGAACCATAAAAAAAATAATAAATTAATTTAAACTAAAATTATAACAGACAGCAATGAAAAATGCTAATGAAAAAATCTAATTTACCAAAAAACGAATTGAGAAACTTGTGTTTGCCCTTTCAAATCTAGGTAGGTAAGGTAAATAAACTTTCGGTCAGTGATGACTGGTGAAGAATATACTTCAAATTGTAGGTATGTTTGACTATCCTCCGATTTGAAAGGGCAAAATTAAAATCAAATACCACTAAGAAAGTACAAAAAGATCGACGAAAAAAAAGTCTAATTATATCAAGCACCGCTTTAAAAAAAAGCGAATTAAAAATCCTACCACCACTTAGAAGGGAAAGCTGGAATACTTGAACAGCTAATTTAAACACCGCAAAATGAAGGCTAATTAAAATCAAGCACCATTACGAAAAAAAAGGCTAATTAATAATGCACGTTCCAACTTCAAAAAAAAAAACAATAAATACTAATTAAAAATCAATCACAGCCAAACTACAAAAATTTCAATTAAAAATCAGGCATTATTTTTAAAAAAAAAAGGCTACCTGACAAAAAAATCGTAGCACCACTCTCGATAAAAACCAAAATAAGAAGTTAATCAATGCACCATTATGGAAAAAAAAAAAGGCAAAGACAGAGGCTAATTAAAAATTCTAGCACCACTTCGAAAAAACCATAATGAAAAGAAGGCAATTAAAGCACCATTACGGAAAAAAAACAGACAGAGGTTAATTAAAAATTCTAGCACCACTTCGAAAAAACCATACCTAATAATAAAAAGAAGGTAATTAAAGCACCCCTTACAATTACGAAAAAAAAAAACCAAAAGAGGTTAATTAAAAATTCTAGCACCACTTCGAAAAAACCATACCTAATAATAAAAAGAAGGTAATTAAAGCACCCTTACAATTACGAAAAAAAAAAACAAAAGAGGGTAATTAAAAATTCAAGCACCGATTTGAAACAAAGGAAAAAAAGGCAGATTAAAAATCAAGAACCAAAGCCGATTAAAAAACAAGCATCATTACGACAAAAAATGTCTTAGTATATACAATATATACTTACAGGTCGCTGAATAATTTGATAACCGAACTGCTGTGATCCAATGGTCGAGAAGTTGAGAAGTAGCTTCTAAAAACATCAACCAGCACTGAAAAAATAAACGTACTTACATTACACAAAACACGAAAAAATATTACACAAGTTAAAATACACTTTTTTCTACACCCAACTGTCTCAAGATCACGAATTCAGTTTCAAATCATTATCATCCATTTGTCATCTCAAATTCTCTTATCACTCGAAACTCATTATAATTCCGCTTTTCGCTTATTCGCCGCTTATCTCTTTAATACAAAATTACAAAATACTAATCAATTTTTAATTAATATCGTAAAACTAATTATTGCTTAAACTTCGTAATTTAAAAATCAACATTCAAAAATATTTCATTATCACAAAATTATTAAAATATATTTCAATTGTTTTAAAAGAAAAATATAAAAATACTCAATTCCAAAACATCGTTTTACATCTAGTCCCAACAAAAAATAGACAAATACTACTCATTCATTGGCTATTTCAAAATACTAGATCGCCGATTGGCTAAAGTTGAAAAACCAAATGAAAAATACAAAAATAAATAAATAAAATGACAAAATCGATCGATTGCAATAGGGTTTTTCGCGCTAGCGCAAAAACCCTAAAAACACTGCCGGCCGCTCGACAGTGAAAAACCCGTGATCGGTTATTACAATCTTAAAAATTGAACAATACAACTATCAATTCAACAAAAATCATTAAAAAATCGTTGATAAATTAACAAAAACTCGCATAAAAAGAGTAAGAAATGTAGAAATCGAGAAAATATTTCACAAATTGTCAAACAAAAATTGTGATAAAAATACAAAAACGTAGTACCTAGAAATTTCACAAATACAACTGAAAACGATGTAAAAAATTACAAAAAGGGTGAAAATACATAAAATTACTTCTGCATTCTAACACAATCACATTTCATATAAAATTTAACACGAATAAAATGACAAGGAAAATCAATAATTATATTATATTACAAGCATAAAATAATTGAATTACCGAAAACGTTACGTAATATTGAAAAAAATGGCAGTATCCGCGAAAATTTTGTCAAAAGATGTAACAAATTTTGTAGAAAATTTCGTCAAAACCCCATTAAACACTGAAAAATGATTCAAAAAATTATAAAATTGCTAAAACCGGGTTTTTTCAAAATCCAAAAAATGAAATAACTTCCAATTAAAAAACCGATAATTTTTTTTCAATTCAAATACCAAAAAATATCAATTTTTACCAGAATATCCCAAATTTTGCCCATATTGGTATCCCAGAAAAAATTCAACTTTTAAAAAATAATTTAGAATACAGACCATCCGTTGTAGCGGACAACATGACACCTTTAATTACAACAAAGGTCGTTACAGGAACCCGGATCAACACACCCACTAGCTCGTTTCATTGGCCTGGGATGTTGAAGAATTCAACAATGAGGCGACTTCACACTTCCATCACTTCCAATGTTACGGAGACCCTAAGAGACTGCAACATTTAGACTGAGGCAGTCCTAGTCCTCAGGGCAAGGTATAAAGCATAGATTAAGAATACTAAATAGGACTTATCTCCGAAACAAAGGTCTGGTGCAGGAAATGGACGCCGGATTTAGAATCAGCGACCTCGAATTAGTTATATTTGACTCCTATTTCGAATATTTTCCTTTAAAAGTAGTAAAAACTATTGAATAGGTATATTTTCAAAATAAATAGGTAGCATAGTTGCGTTTTGTGGGAGCATAAACTGCTATGAATACCTAGTTTACCTACATCTTGCAAAAACGATAATTTATGCCATTTTATGGCTAAATGGCTAAATACGTGGAAAAGGAGTCGAATATGACTAATTCGAGGTCGCTGATTCTGAATCCGGTGTCCATTTCCGACGCTGGGCTTTTGTACCGGAGATAACACCCATTTTTACCTCAAAAATGCTCTTTATGGCGAATCGATCAAGGATGGATGAGAATTAATGTTATATTCGTAATCAGCGACCTCAAATTGGTCGAAAATGACCGTATTTTGGAGTATTTCGTGCTTCAAGTGCCCAAAAATGGCATTTTCCAGGTGAAAATAGGTCATATCTCCGAAACAAAGGTCTGGTGCAGGAAATGGACGCCAAATTCAGAATCAGCGACCTCGAATTAGTTATATTTGACTCCTATTTCGAATATTTTCCAGTTTAAAAGTAGTAAAAACTATTAAATAGGTATATTTTCAAAGTAAATAAGTAGCATAGTTGCGTTTTGTGGGAGCATAAACAGCTATGAATACCTACATATTATACCTACATCTTGCAAAAACGATTATTTACGCCATTTTTATAGCTAAATACGTGGAAAAGGAGTCGAATACGACTAATTCGAGGTCGCTGATTCCGAATCCGGTGTCCATTTCCGACGCTGGGCTTTTGTTCCGGAGATAACACCCATTTTTACCTCAAAAATGCTCTTTATGGCGAATCGATCAAGGATGGATGAGAATTAATGTCATATTCGTAATCAGCGACCTCAAATTTGACCGTATTTTTGAGTAGTTAGTGCTTCAATTGCCCGAAAATACCAATTTTCAGGTAAAAATAGGACTTATCTCCGAAACAAAGGTCTGGTGCAGGAAATGGACGCCAAATTCAGAATCAGCGACCTCGAATTAGTTATATTTGACTCCTATTTCGGTTTAAAAGTAGTAAAAACTATTAAATAGGTATATTTTCAAAGTAAATAGGTAGCATAGTTGCGTTTTGTGGGAGCATTGCATAAACAGCTATGAATACCTACATATTATACCTACATCTTGCAAAAACGATAATTTATGCTATTTTTATGGCTAAATACGCAGAAAAGGAGTGGAATACGACTAATTCGAGGTCGCTGATTTCGAATCCGGTGTCCATTTCCAACGCCGGGCCTTTGTTTTTGAGATATCGTCTATTTTTACCTTGAAAATGCTAATTCTGGCAAATCGCCAACAGGTGAATGAAAATTAATGGCATATTTGTGGCCAGCGACCTCAAATCAGTCAGAATTATTACTTTTTAGAGTACCTATCTAGCATTTCGATTGCCCAAAATCGAATTTTCGACGGAAAAATTAACCACATCACCAAAACAAAGCCTCGGGACTGAAAATGGACACCGGATTCGAAATCAGCTGCCTCAAATTACTCGTATTCGACTTCTATTTAAAGTTTTAAGTGCTTTAAAAATAACTAAAATAATCAAATCAGTAAGTTTTCAAACAAGTAGATATGAAAAAAGAGCAATTTCTCGCCTATATATTTTCTTTTCAAAATTGCCAAATTTTTTCTAAATAACAATTTTTGAGGAATTTCTTGTACCGAAATACTCTAATTAGCAGTCGTATATTATGAATTTGAGGTCACTAATTCCGAATTCGGTGTTATTTTCCGGCGCCGGATTTTTGTTTTTGAGATATCTTCTATTTTTATCTTGAAAATCCTGATTCTGGCAAATTGCCAAAAGCAGGGTAAAAATTGATGGCATATTCGTGGCCTGTAACCTTAAATTAGTCAAAAACGATTGTTTTTTTGCATAAGCCCACACATGTAGGAAACTCGAGCCCCCCTCCTTTTAGCTTGTGAAAGAGATTTTTTACTACGAAATTGTTTTTAAAAGTACACTTTTTTGCTCCTCAAACACGACTTTTCAAAAAAATTTCGCCCTCGCTTTGCTAGAACATTATTTTAATTATTTTATTTCTCAAATAAACATATAACTCTCTGAATCGAAATCAATTTTTAATCAACTTCTGTCTATGAGAATTGGTGAAATGATTTTCTTGGAAAATTAATGATTTTTCACTGATCTTTCAGTCAAAAATCACTGATTTTGTTAATCAATTCCCAATTTGTCAGAAAAAATCAATAATTTTGACTGAAAAATCACTGAAATTTTGTTAAAATCATTTCATTGGTTCAAACTGTAAATTTTACTAATTCAGATTTAAAAACTTTATTGATTGTTCATTTGTATGTTCCAAAAAATTCTGCAATTTTTCTTTGCTCAAATCTGTTTAATGTATCATACTACCCTGACTACACCCGTACCAATGAAATAACAGGCAAGTCAATTTTTTCATTGAAATTTGACCCCCTCATTTTCTTCTCGGATTTTTTGCCCCTTCCTTAAATAATTTTTGGATACTCTTATGCTTTTTTGAGTAAGTATCTTCAGATATCCCAGCCAAAATTTGGGGGAACAAAGTAACTTTAGGAACCTCTGACAGTCGGAAAAGTAACCAAAAAATAACCTTTTCCAAAATTTTAATTCATGATTTCACCTAGAAAATGTAAAAAAGTTGAACGAATTTTACTTGTATTTTAACAAAATCATAAACTATAGCGACCTAAATCAAAATTCGCGACTTTTTCGCTACCGGAATACACCCTACTTTTTTCAAATCATTTTTAAGAGCAATTTTTGATTTTTTTAAGCAAAATTTTTTTTAAAGCAAAAACCAAAAAAATGTTTTTTTGCTCAAATTTTTGAATGAAAAGTAACCAATAGTAACTTTTGAGTACAAAAAGTAACTAATAGTGACTTTCCTTGAAAAAAGTAACCTATACTGGGATACCTGGTATTTTGCATCTCTTATCCATAATTGTATTTCCAAGACAAAAATTGACCAATCATCGAAACAAAGCCTCAGGGCTGAACATAGAAAAAAAGATCAATCACATTTCAAAAAACCTCATTTTTGGTTCTGGTATGGAACAGCTCATTGGTCATGTCTGTGATATCATTGCCAAACGTTTCTAATACCCCAAATCGTACCGAGGAGTTTCTCATCGCTGCTGTTTTATCTTATCACTAATTAGATACCCAAATTTAAAGAGAAAATTTTGTTTTTTAATTTAATTCAACTCTAATTTTTTTTATCAATTTCCATGAATTGAAACTTATTTTGTACTACATTTGAAGCATGTAAAACGATATCATCGTATGATAATTGTCTATTTCGACTAATTTGCAATTTAAAAACTTACTGTGGTATATAACAAATCAAAACAAGTCATAAAAAAAACTTTAATTAATATCTATATAATATGGTATAATCGATAATAAAAATTACACGAGACAAAGAAAAAAGGAGGGGTCAATAATAAATAAGGTAAATTCCACGACAACGTGAACACACATAAAACATACACGAAAAAAAAAGCAAATCAAAATTCAAAATAACACACAGAGTGATCCAACTAAGGCGTAAGTAGTAATTCAAACACTTCAAGTTCACACGATAAAAACTACATTAGCAAAACGATCTTAATCTTAGGCAAGTGCCAAGGCGCGCTCAGGCTCATAAACTACACAAAACAATTATCAATAAAGGTATCGCGTTAAGTATAATTAAATAGGTTTTTTGTTCTTTTTGTAATTTTTTAAAATTCAAACTAGTACATATAAAAAAAGCTAATGTTGAGAAAAAAATTAGGCGCGAATGGTCAAATCGATAGCTTTTCTCAGGCCAATAGACTAGCTTCCGTTTTGGAAAACGGCTGCTTTTTCTTTAAAAGCCAACCTTCTTTGTTGTCTTTCTTCATCGGCTTTTTTCCTTTCTTCTTGTTCTTGTCTGATTTCGTCTTCGAATTTATTACTTCTATTCAGTTGCTGTATCTGGAAAATTAACCGAGCATTAGTATCCAGTTAGTATCCAGTTAGGTATTTTTAATGGAATCGTGCTGTGACGTATTTGAATGTACGAGTAGATAAGAGGCTTACTTTGGCTTCGAAAAATTCTTTGGCGCCGCCAACTCCTACTTCAACAACGTCAATTTCCGTCAATTTGGCTAATTTACTCAAACCGCTTTCTTCGACCAATTCGCCAGCGTTCGCTTTACGGAATATCAACAAGAACTGAAAATAAAAAATGCAAATTAATATAAACTCGTAAACAAAGTGGTAAAAATTGAAAAAATATACAAGGTGTTATAAGTATCACTAAAAGAAAATAATTTTTCATGGTAAAAAAAGTAGATGAATGAGAATAAAATTGTATCATAGTTCTCAACCAATCAACTTTTTCTAAAAATATTTTCAAAACGTGCCTCTTTTTTACAGATTTTATTTACAAAAAATCAAATGCAAGATTAAACTGAAAAAAATATTTTTTTCATTTTTTCAAGAGACCTGCATATTTTATCGATAAGTTAAAAAAAAATAAAGTTCCGTCCAAAATTGAAAAAAATTACAAACAATTTGCATTTTAAAAACTACAGAAATGAACCTCAAAAAAATATTTTTTTTTTTGAATTTTCCTCAATGTACTGATAGATAAAATGTATTAAAAAACTGGAAAGAAAATTATTTTAATATTAATCTTGTTTTCAAAAAAAATCTTCATCATTACCTATGAAAGTTTTTCTACAATTCGTTTTTAAATTTCAAAAAGGGGATAATTTTTCGTATTTTCAACATCTTGGAAAAGTAATATCGTAAAAATGTGAATTTTAATTTTTTCTAGCTGAATCGGGTAATTTTTCTCAGTTGACAATTCAAAACTTTTTTTTCAGGATAATCACATAACCCTAGATAATGGATAAGTTCAAATATATGTACTTTGGAGTGAAGAACTGAGGTGTATATGTAATATGAAAAATTTACTCCTATTTCAAAAAACATGAGTTGAATTCTGCCAAAAGGAGGGATATCAAAGTAGTGGTGAAAGTCATATTTTTGAAAGTTGATTAGAAAAGATGGATGGAGAAAAATTATAATACTGAAATGTGCAAATTCGTAAGGGCATGTTTTGAAAAAAAATGAAAATAATTTTAAAAATTGAATTATAAGATAATTCGGTATACTTTTTTTCTTCTTTTCTAATTTTCAAAATTACTGAAAAACAATAATGACAAAATGTTAAAAAATTATGAAAAAATTGAAAAAAAGAAAAAAATATTATTCAAAAAATTGAGGTACTTATATTTTGAAAAAAAGCAATTTAAATAAGAAAAAACTGGGGAAATATTAAAAAAGGTACAAAATAAAGAAAAAAGTTGAATAAAATGTAAGATATTTATGTTTTTTTCTTTCTTCTCCCACATTAAAAATTACTGAACAAAATGTTGAAAAATTATGACAGACATCATAGCGAAATTTTTGAAGAAAAAAGTAACTTTCAGTAACATTTTTAGAGCAAAAGTGACCAAAAAATGCCCAAAAAGTAACCAAAAATTCAATTTTTTCGACGCGGGCGAACTTTTTTACAGTTTTCGGGGGGGGGGGGATTTTATTGTAGTTTTCTGGAAACATTTCAAAGATAAATCAACTGAAAAGACGTGAATAATTTCATTTATTAAATTCTTTCTTCAAAACAACAAACAAACTAGTAAAAATCAATTTTTTAAATTTTTTCTTGAAGAATTTTGAAAAATAGCAATTTTTACGTGAAAATTAGAATTTTTGTCTGGAAGTGCGAAGAAAAAGTGACTTTTGAGGGGGAAAAAGCATGGAAAAAGTAACCAAAGTGACCTTTTAAACGTGAAAGTAACCAAAAGTGACTAAAGTGGAAAAAAGTGACAAACACCCTAAAGATATTTATGCTATTTTTTCTTCTTTTCTCATTTTCAAGAATGTCATAATGTCAGTGGTGGGTAAAATTTGACTTTAAAAACGCTACTTTACATTTTTCAAAATTAAACCTCCAGGCCTTGAGACATATCCATGTCAAAAAAAAATTATGCAAAATTATATTATCATAGGCTGATGGAGCAAATAGTAGTCCGAATCCAAATAAAATTAAATTTGAAAACATATGTGAGCCTGGATATAGAAACCACCCTTAGGTGTAAAAAATTGGTTTTTGAGTGGAGGTTCTCCTTCGATTCTATACCTTCTGAAACGCCCAAAATCAGTGTCAGCTTAGAAATCAATTTTTTACACCTAAGGGTGGTTTCTATATCCAGGCTCACATATATTTTCTTTGAAAATATGAAAAAATATCATCGAAATTTTTGAAATGAAAAATTGAAAAGATTCATCACTGAGAATTTTTATAAAAAAATTTTCTCGAAGAGATATTTCAAATCATCAAATCACTTGAATAATCAACATGGTTTTCGTCACCATACGTCAATTCCTTTTTGAATGCAGAAAAAAAAAGAAGATAGAAGTCGAAATCTCCAAGAGGATTTGAACCCTGTTTATTTTTCATTTGAAATTTTCAACTATCTGCCATCTTGTTAAATTTCGAAGACTCATGACCTCGCCAAAAAATCGCCGAAATATCAGATTTGTGTCATTCATCATTGTTCATAATTTCTACTTGCATGCAAAATTTGAAAAAAAAATTGATAACCCATTATACAATTTTTGATCAAATTGGCATTCAATAATCTTTTGAATTCTTTAAAATTCGATAAAATTGGAAAAATGAACTTGCAACAGAAATCTTACTCAGAAACATGAATTCTTTGTGAACGTCCTTTCGATATATTTTTATTTCGGCCCAAAATTACAATATCTATTGGGTATTGGGTTTGCACGTTGGATTTCTCTTTTCACTTGAAATTTCATTTTCCAAAATGTAGTATCTTGAAGAAGAAAACACTTACTTCTCTGAAACTGATTTTATTGTCTTCATCCTCGTCAACTTCCTTGATCATAGCTTTCAAATTAAGATGAGTCTGAGGGGCTCCTAACTTCTCCATCATTCGTTTTAATTCTTCCAAATCCAGAAATCCATCTCGTCCTTCGTCATATCTGCAAAAACACAAAAAGTAACGTAAAAATTAGTTTTCTTTCTGAGGAAACAGACTAACAGATTATGAAATAATTCAATCTTTTCGTACATATAAATAAATAAAAAAAATCCTAATAGGTAAGACTGTTTTTGCCTCCCTTCCCACCAATGAAATTTCAACAATAATGACCTAAAACCGGTAGTAAGGTATACCTAATATGTTGGTTTTAAAAAATGGTCATTAATTTTTCAAAACTTTTGTGAAGCCATTGCAAAATAACGAAATAAGTTTTTCAACGAAGAATAAGGGCTATAAAAGTCGGCGTTTTCAGGACCAGCAGGACCTGATAGACACTTTCAAGAATTTGGATGTTTTTCAAGGATGTTTGAAAAATTGTATCAATGTTTGAAAAATTTATTGATTCTTTGTTCATTTCGAAATACTTTTTCACATTCTAAAAAGTAATGTGGTTTTTGAATTTTAAAAAGAAAAAGATATTCAAAAGCTGAAATTTATTAATTTTATTTTAGTATTGAAAAAGAGGCGAAATTCTCAACCCCTATCTCTTATACGTACAATATTTTATTAAAATTTTAAAAAATGACGATTTTCAGAAAAAGAATAATTCGTTTTTTAATGTCTAGTTTCTTGTTTGAAAAAATTACATTTCATTGAAGTAAAAATTTCGTGCTTTTGGAATTTTTTCACTAATCTTCCTGCCAGCTCGAAACAAAATCCCCTGTCCCCACTTCATCCCTGCACACGTAATTTTTAAGTTCATTGTACATGGTTTCAATAAAATTTTGTAATTGTAAACTGTGTTGAATTATTAAAAAAAAGTCTGTCAACGTTTTGTCAATACAAAATGTTAGCAAAGAGTTGAAAAAATTTACACCAAAAAAATCTTGATATCAAATTGGCAATTAGTAGGTATAAATAGTTGAGAACATTTTATCACCTAATTGCCAATTGACAATTAGTTGTTAAAAATTGTTCCAACTATTTATTAGCTAATTGTCAATGGCAAATTGCGAAATCAACATTTTCATTGATTGAAATTTTTCCAATTTTTCTCCATTTTTCCTGCCAAAAGTTCACTTTTCACGGTTGGCAGTCTTAATGTCACTAGATTTTACAGATTATTTGTGACATTTCAATAATTTCTATGAAATTAGTTGCAATTTTTATGTTGCGTATTTTGGTAATTTTTGCAATTAATAAAATTAAATAAATAAATTGATAATTATTCATAATTTTCAATATTTTTATTACCGATAGTTTCGAAAATTTCTTGAATGCAATTCATTCATATAATTTTGGCAAATACTCGAAATTTCTCAATTACTCTCATCTAATCAATGATTTTTTTCTCACCCTCTTAGTCCAGTCATTTTAGGATTTAACCCCCAAAAAATTCAATCTGATTTTTTTTTCGCGTTTTACGTTCGTAATGGTCCACTACATAACATACTAAAATGGACACCCCCATAACCCTCCGCTACTCCAAGGGAGGGGTAAATGTCTACTGAAAACCGTTTTTTCGTAAATATTTCCTCAAATAAACTTCAAAATTGAAAAATAATTATGAACAATCTTGTTCCACGTGTAATTTCCGATCAAAAGGTTTTTTTGTTTTTTCAAAAACACTCACTTCCTTGGTCAAAAATTAAGGGTAAAAAACACCTATTTTTCAACAATTTGCAACATTTTTTGAAAAAATCGAAACTTTTGTGAATATCTCCTCAAATAAGCCTCAAAATGGAAAAATGGTTATGAACAATCATGTTCTACGTGTAATTTCCTATCAGTCAGGTTCGTTTTTTTTGAAAACACCCACTTCTTTGTCCAAAAATTAAGGGTGGAAAACGCCTATTATTCCAATATTTACAGTATTTTTGGAAATTATGGAAATACGAAGCTGAAAGTACTCAAAATATACCAGTGAAGAGTAATTTTTTGATATATGCTGGAAGAGTATCCCAAAAAAAGTCACCCCAAGGAATTTCAACCCCTACCATTAACTATAATGGAACTATTGAATACTGCATTTAAAAAATCGAGGTTGTGGAAAGAAAAAGTACTTTAAACGCGATGTTATTGCTTATTATTGGCGATACGAAACATTTCTTTGCGTCGTAAGGATTCAAAAACGATATTTTCAGCTTCGTATTTCCATCATTTCCAAAAATACTGTAAATATTGGAAAAATAGGCGTTTTCCACCCTTAATTTTTGGGCAAAGAAGTGGGTGTTTTCGAAAAAAAATGAACCTGTCTGATGGGAAATTATACGTAAAACATGATTGTTCATAACCATTTTTCCATTTTGAGGCTTATTTGAGGAGATATTCACAAAAGTTTCGATTTTTTCAAAAAAATATGTAAATTGTTGAAAAATAGGTGTTTTTACCCTTAATTTTTGGTCAAGGAAGTGAGTGTTTTTGAAAAAACAAAAAACTTTCTGATAGGAAATTACACGTAGAACAAGATTGTTCATAATTATTTTTCAATTTTCAGGCTTATTTGAGGAAATATTCACGAAAAACCGGTTTTCAGCAGACATTTACCGCTCCCCTGGGGATAGCGGAAGGTTATGAGGTGTCCATTTTAGTATGTTGTGAATAGTGGACCATTACGAACGTAAAACGCGAAAAAGAAATCAGGATTGAATTTTTTGGGGGTTTGGTACATTTTTTCTGTTATTTCCCTGGACTATCTAGAAACTTGCAAAAAATCTCACTCCACCCCACCTCGAAAAATTCAGATCACCTAAATTTTATCCTTGAAATTAATCCTGTTTATCCACAAATAGTCTATTTTACTGAGCTTATCTCCGGACCAAATGAAACAAATAAATCGCAACCACACGTAGAAAATCATAGTATCGAATTGTAATTTATCGAATTTCCTGTTGCAAATAAACGGGAATGAGGATTTTCACCACGTTAATACCAAGGTAATTCATTATTCGCGTCATCGTGAGCTACTGAGCTCCATACCATTTGATGACAAACCGCCAACTCGCTGCTGCGTCTCTTCTCTCTTGTCTTTCGACGTCATGAGAAAAAAAACATCGCGCAAGGACGATAAATAAAACCCATAATATTATACAGTATTATTACATTATCGTACCTACACGTAGTCGAATTTACCACTTGGAGTATAATTTCCGAGCCCGACCAGTTTCATACTTATTAATAAACGTAAAAAATGGATTGTCGATGGGAGGGAGGCGAAGATGGAAACGATTTAGGATGGTTACTTTCATCTAAACAAATACGAGTAATATTCGGTAGGTAGGCAATTATCAATTGTCAATTGTCACTGTTATCGATATTTTTTCCAATTTTTTTTACTCTTCACTCTTACCACATCAAATTCTGAGGTCGATTCACCTTGAAAACTCAAGTACTCGCATTATTTTTAATTTTGGTTTCCTTTTTTTTTCACCTCGGTGTAGTAATCGGTTTTTTACGACGTTATCTCGTCACCCAACCGTTTTATTGCTGGTACTACGAGTACATTTCCCCAGTTACACTTTATTTCCCTTAATGAGGTTTCTATTGCCGGTACATAAAGTAAAATGTGTAAGTTAACGTTCTAAGTCGTCGTAATTGCATTACAATAAACACCATATAATCTGGTAAATTGAATAGTTCGGTCGTCACTTCTGCATCACGTGATCAGCCTTCTCTATTCCTCTGGCTCGCTATACCTGAAATGTCCTCACCCTTCGATACCTTCTGCACTTTTTTTTGCACTCGAATCGTCTCGTCTGTTGGTATTCCTTTATTACACGTGTGTAACTCAGCATGAATGGCGTCAGCTGTTCTGCCCCGATCTGGTTTGTATTTGTACGTTAGATATACTACGTGTTGTATAGGAATTCTTTAGTTGTTCTCTGCACCTGGTCTGTGCGATTGGTGGACATGATAATGGTATTTCTTTGTAACACATACGAGGGTAAAGGTTGCTGCTTTAGAATGGTCTTCGTTCTTCTAACTTCTCGTCGTCACGATAAAAACCAAGTATTTGGAATATTTTCTCTTGTTTTCAGGATCGTTTGTTCTTTTGAAATCCCTTTCTCTTCTGTATTGTTTAAAATATTAATGGGTTTTAAAGGGGTTTTTGCGTTGCTCGAAGGACTTGGACAAAATTCTGGGGCAAAGATTAGGATCAAAGAACAGAGTCAAGAGTCAGAAGATTTTTTTGTCAGACGTGAAGAAAACCTGAAACGAATCGTCGTCGATTTCGTATTTTTTTTTAAAATAATGGCTTTCCAACACAAAATTACGAAGTCATCCAAATTTCATGTTTTTTAAACACGGAAAAATATTAAAAAGTCATACCTACTCTCTCATTTCGAATCAGTGAAAAATCACTGATAAACAGTCAGAATTGCAGCACAGGAAAAATCAGTGAAATTCACTGATTATTCAAAGAATTTCACTGATTTTTCAGTGAATTTCATAAATATCACTGAGTTTTTAGTGAATTTTCACTGATTTCCAGTAATTTTTTTCACTGATTTGTTTTCAGTGAAAAAATTTTCACTGATTTTCTCCTGTGTGCTGCAATTCTGACTGTTTCTCCGTGATTTTCGGTAATTTTCACTGATTTATAATAGAGAGAGTACACTTGTATATCAGAAAATTGGTAAATCATCAATTTTGAAAATATTGAAAATGACAAATGAAATTGAAATGGCATCACTTCAGTAAAAAAAAAAGAAACCACAGAAATATTAGAAAAATAATTTCAGAAAATGAATTTTTCACAAGCTTTTCAATCTTTCTTGCCCTTTTTCATTTCAAAACTATTCATGTTTTCTCATATCTAATGATATCCAAAATGTAAAAGCTGTACTTCTTTTTTTTTGAAAAAAAACTTGGTTTTTACGATTTTTTATGCAATTTTTACAAACTTTGGAAAATATTCTGTCACGGTGGGAATGCCCAGGCCTCTCAGGTGGTAACACTGAGCCGGCCGCTGAGAGTTCGATCCTACTTGGTAGCTAGAACCTACCAAGTAACTTTGTAGTATCTTATCCATCATCGAGTTAAGTTCATACCATGTAACAGTGCAGTGCATGTTTAGTATTTGAATATACAATGAAAGCCTGGGTTTGTGTTTAGTGTTTTATTAACGTAAACGTAAATTGCCGGGCTATCACGACCGATGTGATTGACTGAGTGCTTGCGCTGAGCTAGCCAGGGACCGGGACCCTTAAGCCCGAGAAACTGTATAGGTAGAACCTGTGATTTGTGAAGTGTAGGGGTAAGGGCAGCTAGTTCCCACTACGTGGGTCCCTAGTTTATCTCACCCTTCTCATTGGCGCCCACTTAGGTGGAGAATTTGTGTGGAACTCGGAAGAAAGGCCGACGACTCCAGGAAAGGTAAGTGGACTCCGTCCAAGCCCCTTTCAAAAGATCATTTTTTTCTAACTTTTTTTTTTCGTGTTTAACCTGTTTTCCGTCTTCGGACTAATTTTTCGTGCATTCTATTTTATTTCATGTGTAATTTTTCCACCCAAAAAGTCGGTAAAACGTCTTTTTGGGTACATTTCTGTGTACTCCTAACTCGAAATACATCGCTAAAACCGATTTTCGAGTACGTGTAGGTTTTTTGTACTCAGAAAATACGCTAAAAACGTATTTTCTAGGTAGGAAAATACGCTAAAACCGTATTTCCAAGTGCAAAAAACGTGTTCGGATAGAATACGTGTGCCAAATTTGACAACTTTCAGCACAAAAATTGTGTTGAAATTGGCCGGCGCTTAGCTATTGTTTAAAAGATAGCCAACGCCCAATTCCGAACACTAGGTCAACGTACGGTACCTAAAACGTATACGTACGTAACGCTGGTTGTTATCTCAACGCAGCGTGACTTCTTTCAAAAGAATTCGAATTCGTTGGATTCACAATACCTACCCATTCGCGTAGGTTACCTATTTCACTGGTAATCGAATAAAACCGAGATAACAGTGAAAGATAGGATAGAATTATTTACCTACCCAACGGTAATAATTCGCCTAACTTCGAAAATCAAGTTAACCTTGAACGAAGTGGTAATTTACGTGCGGTTCGTTTTCCACACGAAACAAATTCGATATGGCCGAAGCCAACGCCACCCCCCAACCCACCCAAGAAACTGAGCAGCAAAGGATGGATAGGGAAGCGAAAGAAAAGCAAGCAGAAATTCAAACACTGCTAGCTAATCAAAAGAAAATAAAAGATGAGAAGGCTGCTCTCCATTTTATAGGTCTCGAAGCAATGAAGAATCAAAAGAAAAAAATTCAAGAACACGCAAATGAGCTTCACGCGAGAGAATTAGAGATGAAAGAACTGAAGGATTTATTGGATCAAGAATTGAAAAAAGGAGAAGAGTTGAGGAAACGACTCCTCCCTCCCCCCACACCCGAACCTGGATCAATGGATAAGGATCCTTTTGCCGCATTCAGAGTACCGATCACCGTGAATAGGATTCCGTACGATCTCACGAACGATCAGGATACTGCATCTGGAACAGAACAGAACAATGATTTAGCATCCGGCTCCAAAGTCAACTCAACGGAGACGAACCAACACGGACCTAAACTGTCATCTGCTCAGCTAGCTTCCACGATGCCGAAGATGCCGCTACCATCTGTAACGTATCCGCCTCCAGGTTATACAACATCGATTCCATCAACTTCAAATGATCAGTCAACTCTTGATGTTACCTCGCAAAGACCTACAAATGATCCTATTTCCTCCGCTGTTGCCAGGAACCAACCTACAACGTTGAACATACCTGCAACAAAAAACATAATGACGTGTCGTCAAATAAAACCGTTTTCATGGGTAACTAGAAAACCTAAACCTATTAAAAATGTAGAGGAAACATATGAACCCCCTGCATTTCAAGAGGTTTTAGCGACACAAAGTTATATTCTACCAGGCGAAGTCTACCATCCCAGAGCATTCGTTGAAGAAAGACAACAAATACCACCATTCGTACCTCCCGAGAGAAAGGAATTCAACAAATCGAAGAATACCGGAGTTGAACTCCTACCAAATTTGGAAGAACCTCTAAAGGACGAAGATTCGAAGACGTATTTCAAGAGGATGCACAAAGTTACTCGAGATTGCACGAATGAACAACTCAAAAGAGCAACGACTAGACTTCAAACGGTAGAAAACCATGAACACTACGGTGAGAAATTGGTTGAGCATCTAATTAAACGATTCGATGCTTTAGATGCTCTTGCAGAAGAAAACCGAAAACATGTCAATTACGCGCTGTTAGATATAGACGCGATACGGAGAGAAAATTTCACGATTATGGATCATTTTCAGCAACAAAGGACTGCGATTATGGATGCTTATGAGGATATCAGCGAAGTAGTAGTCGAAAATGCTGAAAACATGAACTTCAAGGTAAACTTAGTTCAACAAGAAGGTTGGGAAAATGCCTGCCTACTTGCTCAGCAGAATCAAATGACTCGACAACTCGCAATCCAAGCATTCCAGAACTCGCAGGATAACCGTCAAATGATTACTTCGATATCTCGCAACCCTTCCATAACTTCGGGCCAAAACGATTCTTCACGCGAATTTCGTTTAGCTCAACGAAACGATGCTCAGGCCTTCCGTGAAACCGGTATTGTATTCAACGAAAAATCGAAGTATTACCCTGTGAGCTTCGTCGAACAATTTGAGAGATATGCGAAAAACGCGCAAATGAGCGAACCGCATAAATGTGCCATGTTCATCCAGCTGTTGGACTTACCCGACGCGAGAACGTGGAAATCATCGCACCAGAATTACGACGATTTTAAAAAGCTAAAAGAAGCTTTTTTCGCTGAATTTTGGACCGTCATACAAGAACGGCAGACGATTGACCACTTCCGCCGAAGTCATATACACGCTGAGACGAATAGCATGTTCATAATCAAAATCTTGAAGTGGTTAAACACCCTCAAGGCCACAACGAATCCCAATATATGCGATATTATTGGCCAGCTCTGCGACAAGATGCCTACTGACTTACGTCAGCAGATATCTAAAGCCGACAGAACTGACGAAGCCAAATTTAGAGCACGTCTCGATGAACTTTCGAAAGATAACCGAGACCCAGGAATTACGTGTGGTACGATAGGTAAAGGAGGCAAAAGACAGGAATACAAAGAACAGAGAGCCATCTCGTGGCCTGGTTCTGATCCTGCTCCCTCCAACCTACCTGCTGCTCTCAGACCCACGGCGAAGTCTCCTCCCCCCAAAGGTGCTTCGAGTACCCAAAAACCTAAGTATCCATCGACTAAAAATCAGGATCCGAGGCGGGTACCGGAGTTAACCAAATATCTACTGAGGATGGAGCGAACTCCACCGAAATAGATGCCCCCTCCGATTTCCCAGACAACTCGGTAACAATCGAAGACGTTACCGAGACGTCGGGAAACTAAACACTGACAAATGCGATTCAGATTACGAAAATTTCGATCTGTACGCAGGCTACCCTACCTCGAATCAGATTGACACGTCTTTTCTCGACAATTACGAATTGATAGGTGATTCTTTAGCCCACATTTGCCAACAATATAGGAAGCGTAGTGATAGAAACTATCGTTTTCCTAGGTACCTGCGTGAGCAACAGTCCGCAGATGATTTACTCAGATTTCTCAAAATGTTTAAAATTGAGAAGAAAAAGGCCATATTAAACACAGGCCAATATGAGTTGAATTATGGCTCATTACCAACTGAGACCATTCAAAAGAAAATCGCTAGCATTTTGTCGTACCTACTAAACGACTTAGGAATGGAACAAGTGATTCTTTTATTTCCGATCGTCCGTCAATGGTCAAAAGGAGAGCGAGGAGTCGACGCAAACCGATATTACGTGATGCGGAGGATGTTCAGCCAATTTGCTCAAGACGATCGAGTCCATGTATCATTCAAACCAGCGCAATTATTACTGAAGTGTAATTCTATCGACCTATTCAGGACCAAGTTGAATAAACCAGTTCAATTACGCGGAAAAATGGTACCAGACACGGAGAAGTTTATCTATTCGAAACACACCGGAAAACATTACATCAACTACAATGTTTTCAAGCCCATTATTCAATGTATCGTGAACGAAGCGATAGGATGGAATTATCAAAAAATCATACATCCATCCAAGTGTACTGGGAACGTTCAGATTAGAAATACTTCGGTCAAGAGGAAATTGGACAATTTTCTAAGAGAGCAACAAGATCTGGAGCAATCAACGAGCCTCCCAAAGACTAGCGAAGGCGTGATAATACATGCAGATGTCCCAAAAGATTTCTCGGCGAATGGGGCAATTGAACCAGAATTAGAAAATTCTGAACAACCAAAAGACTCGAAAGAATCACCCTCTCTTTTCAGAAAGCGAGATTTCCCGTCTTTACAGAAACTTTTCCCTGATCTTGTCAAAAAACAAACCGAAAAAGACGGTCCTACTCATATGGTAGACACAACTTTAAACCTGCCTCTAAAAACAAAAGAGGAACCAGTTCTGAATCCAAAACACGACGTTTCGTATGCTGACAAAGTAAGGAAACCCCTATCTACGTCAGCATTTAAAGGTGCGTACGTCGTGGACGAAACTGGTAAAAGGGTTAAAAAGTGCCCAATTTCAGTAATACACGCCCTAGAGAACTCGAATTTGGCAAATATAAGACCCTTCGAAGATTTGGACGATCGTATTCGAGCGCAGATCGTATCCGAACACTCAGATGATGCAACTTGCGTTGTGCCACTGTATGTCGGCGATCAGCTGATGAATACTCAGCTAGACACTGGGGCATACCCCAACGTCATGTCTGATCAAATGTTCGAGAGATATTGGGAGTTAGAAAAGGATAAAATCCAATTCATACAATTACCTAGAGGCGTGCTACTGAGACTGGCAAATCACGATACAGTACGTACGTCATCGCTTATGCCGCTTTTTACCCTGAAATTTGATGTCCAAACTCTTAAGGTACCATTTTACTTGATCGAGTCCAACAACCCGATCAGTATAATTGGTAGATTGTCTATGCAGGAATTAAAAATACAGCCACTCATTTTAGAAAAACTGGCTACCTGCACACTTACGACAGACAATCCCCCCGTCAAATTACCATTCTTGACGGCAGATGAATATTACGGGCGATTAACTGTACAACGAATAGAGGCCCACGAAGATGAGCTTGGTCTAGTTGTACATTATATCAAACAGTTTACAAGACCAGTAAACTGGGACCTTTTAGAACCAGAGGACCGTGATAACGGACCGGAGATTTTCTCCCAAAAATGGATCAAAAGATGCAAAGAAATAGAACATAAAAATTGGACCTCTTCTGAGCGTTTAGAGCAAGTCAAGAAGTTAATCCTCACGTTTTCGGACTGCTTCAGTATATACCCCGGAGCCTACAATGGTGCAATGTCCAAATTCGAATTCAAATCCGAAGAAGACAAGACGAAGAATTGGAGAGGAGAAAAATATAAACCACCTCGAAGCAAAATGGAGCGAATGCGCAAGGCAATCAACATCATGCTTGCGTTAGGCCTGATCCAATTCTCGAATTCACCATTTATCAACACCTCGTGTCCTGTTGAGAAGAAGGATGGAAGTATCCGATGGACCTTAGCTTCCGACGAATTGAATGCAAAACTGCAACCTAACTACGTCGAACCGCCACCCCTCGAGTACATTATCATGGATGGAGAAGACGACGAAATTTTTTCAACCCTGGATTTTGTGTGGGGTTTTCTACAAAAGATCTTACACCCAGAATCGAGAAAATACACCGCCTTCCAGTTCGAGGGGCAAGTATACGAATTAACCCGTGTACCTTATGGAACCAACGTATCGGCAGCAGAATTCATTCAAATGATAAATGAAGTAATACCAACTAGACCTGGTATTCTGAAATACGTCGACGATATACTTCTACGCTCGAAAACCTTTGAAGAAATGGTCCAACTGCTTGTGTTCGTTTTAATGCGAATCCGTTCGGCTGGATTAAAATTGAACCCCAGAAAAACTGAACTGTTTCAGACCCGTACTGACCACCTTGGCTTTGTCCTATCAAAAGAAGAAATAGGCAAACAAGGGAAGAAAATAGAGAAATTCGATCAATTTGTGGAAAAGCATACCAAACAAGGAAAATTCAGTCTTAAGGACAAGAAAGAAGTACTTGCGTTGGTAGGTTTGACTGGTTTATACGCCAGATTCATACCAGAGTACCAGCAAATTTTGAGCGATCTCTATATTCTGACGTCGGATAAAATACCTTTCGAATGGGGCCCTAAACAGGATAAAGCATTCGAAAAGCTAAGCGAAGCGTACCATCAAGATTTCAAATTAATGCCTCCTAAAAAGGGACATGATTTATATCTTGATACAATGCCCACCGATGATGCCATGAACGGCGTGATTTATCAAAGGATCGATGGCCAACCGCGTATTGTAATGTATGCGAGTTACGCCTTCAAGCCCAATCAAAAGGACTATACCCTCCTCGACAAAGAAATGTATACGCTGGTTACGATGTTTAAAAAACTAGGTATTTGGTTACACGGCAGCGTTGTACACGTACGAGCAGATTTGCAAGCGTACGTGCAAAAATGCAAAGCCCTGTCCACTACCCATCGTAAAATAGCGTCCTGGGTATCTTTACTACAAGGTTTCGATATAAAATACGATATCAAAGGTCAAAAAGCCTTATATAAACTACAGGCTCCAGAGCTGACGGTCGTTGACCACCCTACCCTTTTTAAGGAGAAAGAGGCCAACGCTACTTCATTACAAAAGTATGAAGTAAATTTCACCGCAGCAATGGTAGACGACCTGATGGAATATTTAGGAAATATCCATCTTTTCCAACCTGAAGACCCCATTATCCGACAGACCATTACGCTGCTGGAGATGGAGGTCCCAGAGAGTAATAAAAAATTACGAAACCGCCAGGCCGCAAAAGCACGCAAATTTGCTATTGTCGAGGACGAGGAAGGTCATAAAATTCTGGTACGTAAACACAAAGACAATACAACGGTACCATACCTACCGGATACTTTGTTTTACGATACCGTCGATTTCCTACACGATGCTTATGGCCATCTAGGAGCAAACAAACTTGAGATGATATTCAAAAGAATATACTTCTATCCGAATTCTCTCAAGTATATCAAAGAGATAACGACAGGCTGCCTGGTATGCAAATGCAACAAATTCTATGGGTATAATAAGAAATTAGAATACGCACAGATTGAAGCATACGCTATCGGCGATGTCCTCTCTATTGATTTGTTTGGCCCCGTAGTGAACAAAAAAGGTCTCCCCCGATACCTACTTGTGGCAAAAGATGTTTTTACGTCAAAGATATGGCTTAGGCCTACTACGACGATAAAAATGCAACCAGTAGTAAAGGCCATGGAGGATATAATCGCTGATATCCAGTCACATGGTATCAAGATTAAAAAATCGATAACTGACAACGGCAAACAGTTCGTCCAGCGACGATTGGAAACTCTTAATGACCAAGTATCAAATAGATGACCGCCACACGAGTGTGTATAACCCCTCCTCTTCCCTCGTCGAACGCAGTATGAAAATTATTGCCGAGAGGATAAGGGTGAGGATTAACACAAAACAAAACCCGGATACGGTGCACTACGGATGGCATAAGTTTGTTAAACAGGTTGAAACCGAAATTAACAATACCCCTACTTCATTTGGATTCAAACCAAACGAAGCATGGGGCATCGAGGATAAAATCATCGACATAGTCCCCTCAAAAGCTCCCAAGTTTAACTTCAGATTCCACTTGAAGTTATTACTTGAATATACCAGGTCCCATGAGTTCGAATCAACGACAAGTCAAAGCCTACTTGAGGAGAAACTTGACCCCGATATTTTTATAAAGGATGCGGATGGATATGTGAAAGTAACTGCTGACGGTGCCTGTGCCGGAAATGGTGGTAAAAAACCTAGGTCAGGCATCGGAATAAGCATAAATTCCTCGACACCAAAAAATGTGTCTGAGCGAATAACTCATCCCCTTTATAAGCCAACAAATAATTTGGCCGAGTTGGTGGCTATAAAAACCGCCCTGAAAATACTCCTTTTTAACGATATAAAAAAGACTAGAGTATTCAGCGACTCGAAATATTGTGTGGACAATATCAACGTCCACTCAGAGACGTGGATCCTGAATAACTGGAAAAATGCCGACAAAAAACCTGTCGTGCATGCCCAGTTATTACAGGAGATCTTGGATCTTAAAAACCGATTCGAAAAATGCGCCATTGTACACATACCCTCCGCTCGGAATGAATACAATCATGTAGTAGCTGACATTTTGGCGAAAAGATCGGTCTATGACAAAATAGATACCGAAATGAAAATCGATGAAATGTCAGAGAAACAAGTAGTAGAAAATTTCATTCGCGAGAAGAGAAAGTTACAAAGGATGCATGACGAATACGCGTTTAACAAGAAACACCAAGATCCTAACCCCTTTGAGATAGGTGACTTGGTTCTGTTGACCGAACATCGACAGTCGAAGTATTACAAAGGAACTTCGCAAAAGTTTTATGCAAAACGGGCAGGACCCTATTACATCAAGGCTAAACTCGGACATAACTGTTACGAAGTTGAACCCTCAGATGTAATAGGAGGTCCCATAAAGACCCAAAACATAAGACAGCTTACCCTGTTCATGTCTAAAAAACAACAGGCTGACTTCTTAAATGAACCTTGTCTCCAATCTAAACTCAACAGAAAATCTCTTGAGGAAAGAATCAGAGAATTTGTCCAAGTTGAAGTCGATGGCGATCTTGACGATATCGACGACAGCTTTTATACAAAAGCTTCAATCACCATGTCTATGCAAGAACAAAAGGCTGCAAGACTGGAAAGATTACGAAAACGGCAAGAAAGACAAGAATTGGGAATTGAAGAAATAAATTCTGATTCCGATTTCGACTTCGACGATACAGATTCCGAATGTTTTGAAGACAGTTCGGATGACGATGGACCCCCCGCCCCCCGACCACCTAGGATCCCGACTTTCGATGCACATGGTGAACCACTTCCATCAACGTCTGGCGTAGTACCAACACGACGAACTATATCGACGAGTTCGCCTGAGTCTTCAGAGAATACCACCAGCGGTACTTCGAACGACCAAATTACCGCAGATAGTGGGTTCGAAGAAAACCAAGAAACTGATGATTCAATTCCGGATTCTGCTCAAGATTCGGTCATCGACCCACCTCAAGACTCAGCAGACGTACCGAGAAGAGGAAGAGGACGTCCCCGAAAACATCCCAAGGAGACGCCGGATCCCAATGCACCGAAACGACCTCGTGGAAGACCTCGAAAACGGGATCCCCCTGATCTACAAAAGATCGAACTAAAAATTCGCGAAAAAGTTGGAGAAAGGTTCCCCGAATTAGAAGTTCGTGCAAAAGATTTCCTCCTAAAACGAGGAAAACGAACTAATATGTTCGAATACAAGAATGCAATTTCGTCTGATTACCCAATTAGAGAAATTCATTCAAATAAAAAGAAGAAAATGCCTATACAAGTTGCAATGTTGCGATTTGTGCATGAATATTCCCCTTCAAAAGAAAGAACTAGCAAAAGATTAAACACGCCAGTTCACTATTACCGAAATAGACGAATTAAACCGATACCTACCAAGTCAAAAATTTTGGAAGCGTATGAAAATGCTATCAAGTCTAGACAAGTAGGTAAACCAAAAGATACCTATAATGGTATAAACTACCAAGAACTAGGCAAAATAGCAGAAAACATACGTACGCGACTTTGCAATCACCATATATTCCTCAATGGATAGGGTGATTAGAAATCATACCTACCAAATACGAGAGATAAGGAATGATGCAACGCGTTTGGTACGTATCCTTACGTTACAATGAACGACGACGAGATAATTTCCAAGAATTCCAAAACACTGCCGAATATGACAATTCGCATTTGTGTGTGTGTGTCGATTTTTATCGATAAGATAAATCCGATACCGAACTTGGAAATAATAAATCCTCGTCCAGTTTTAACGTATGCGCAGAGTAAGACGTACTTGCAAAAGATCTCTTGAACTTCAAACGATAAAATTATTACGTGCGAATATTCAAAATGTTGCCGAAAATCTCCGTGTTCTTCAAGTAAGTGAAATAATATTCACTTTTCATGATAAATTATACGTTAGATTGATAGTTTTGATATTTACAGAATCTTGAGAGTCACTATGACGAAGAATCGCGTAAAGCCAAAAGAAACGACTACAATTGAACGAAAGGTGACTCGATTCGCACTGGGATTTGAAATAAGTAAATGGAGACTTATTTCAAAAGAATAACCCGCTCAAATGATATAGGTATAAGTTTTTTTTTTTCGATTCAAAAGATACATTTTACTCGTTAAATTTTGATTTTTATACAGAAGAATATAATAAATGTAAATATTTCGTCTAAAAGGTATACTTTATTTGAAAAATAAAATGTATTTACCTTCAAAAGGTACGAAACAGGTAAAATCTGGAAATTTAATATACGACTAGAATGGATGATCTTACGGTAAGTAAAATTCTTCGTCTAGGAAGCCTGCGAAATAAAAGGTAAGTATTAATCATGGTGATATCGAAATAAAATCAAGTAAGTACCTATACGTACTAATTTTTCGACAGCTGTAATAGATGGACAGATTCGTTTCAAAAGATGTCGACGAGTCTAACGATCGAATATTTCTCCATGGAGCCGGTCCAGTTTTCTGGATACGTTGAGCCTGGAGAAATTCGACAACGATTAAATTCGTCCATCTCAGGAATTATTTTTGAAAATCTAATTACGCTAACGTACCAAAAGAAGCATAAGACGGTTCGTCTGATTCGATAAAAGTCGCTAATTATGGCCACCGAGAATCATATCGGGCTCGCTTGTCGTCCTGTTTGATCGAGTGATTGACATAAACCGCGAATAACTTTTAAGAATCAAAAGATGATGTAGTCTGAAACTCAAGGTACAAGAAAAAATCCAAAAATCGTCGATAAGACAGGTCAAAAGATAACATCGATCGAATTTGGAACCAGAGCAGTTTTATACTTACTCTTTTTCAACTTGATATGAACGCTGTATAATGCTGGAACGAGAATTTGCGACTGTAGTTCCCGGTTTGCGCCGACCAGACCAAATTTGAAGACAACCGGCGGCATATGGATTCATCTGGAAGGAAATTGGTACGTACGCTGCCAAATGGTTTGGTAATTTGCTGTAAAAAGCAAACATTCGAGTATAGTAACGTAGCATAGTCCGTGTGGAAACTACCTATTCAATTTTGAATTTCGAATACGACCTGGATTTACCTTTTCGACTTCAACACGTCTTTCGAATGAAATATTTTCCATCATATCACCAGAATACTTCGTTCAAAGGATCTGAAACAAATCAAAAGAAACGAATTGATTAATTACCTATTCGCAAGCTAAAAAATTCAAATGATTTCCGACGATGACATATTTACCTGAAGAACTTGAGATTCGGTTCTAAAACAGCCAATCTTGATCCAGCCCAGAATCCTGAAATCAAGAGCATGGAATCAGGAACAAGTCGTATATTTTTTTTTTATTTGTTATCTAATTTATAAGTACGATAATCGTCAGCACCTGACAATGCAATGCACTAAAGTCTTTTCTTTTGAGCACAGCGAAGAAGATCATCGATTTTGGAAGCCGAGGTGAGGCTGGGCCCCTCGAGGTATTGCATCAATCCACAGTTATTTTCGAGACGGTGTCTCCATGCCACGGTTGGAACTGCGGATGTCCGGATCGCTTTCGTTTTATCTTTTGTTTTTGTTATTTATTTTCTAATTTTTTGCCCTGCACTTTTTTGTCTTTTGTAAAGTTTTTTGTGCAGGTGCGTAAATTTCTTTTGTGTTTTTCTGTTTTTTCAGCTAACTTTAAGACAGTTTTTTGTACAAAAGATACTGATCGAAAGCTCTCGTTCGTTGGCTTGGATTACCTATACCCACTCAAAAGTGTGGGGGCATAGGGTACACTCCTGAGTGACCTGAACATTCCAACTGTGAGCTGGTACGTTCCTTCACACTTTTCAGTGAGTAGGTTTTTGCCTAACTCCCTGATAAGGTGTGGGGGCATATGTCACGGTGGGAATGCCCAGGCCTCTCAGGTGGTAACACTGAGCCGGCCGCTGAGAGTTCGATCCTACTTGGTAGCTAGAACCTACCAAGTAACTTTGTAGTATCTTATCCATCATCGAGTTAAGTTCATACCATGTAACAGTGCAGTGCATGTTTAGTATTTGAATATACAATGAAAGCCTGGGTTTGTGTTTAGTGTTTTATTAACGTAAACGTAAATTGCCGGGCTATCACGACCGATGTGATTGACTGAGTGCTTGCGCTGAGCTAGCCAGGGACCGGGACCCTTAAGCCCGAGAAACTGTATAGGTAGAACCTGTGATTTGTGAAGTGTAGGGGTAAGGGCAGCTAGTTCCCACTACGTGGGTCCCTAGTTTATCTCACCCTTCTCAATTCAGGATGTCCGTCATTTTTTCAAGATTTTTCTTCAACTTTAGATGAAATTTACAATGATTTTTAGGATATTTTAAGTTAAAAGATCATGAAATCTGTTCAGAAATCAACAAAAATTATTCAAAATTACATAGAATTTGTTTGAAAACCATGGAAAATCGTCGCAGAAATTTAAAAAATTCTGAAAAAATGTAAAACGTTAAGCATTATTTTGACACAATGACAAGGTATTCATTGGATAAATCAAAAAATGAAAATTGTCTGCATTCCCTGTACTTTCATTTCATTTTTCATGTTTCAGATTTGTTCAAAAAAGTGTCCTCCTTCCTCCATTCCACATAATACTCGGTTTGTAGGAAATTTCATTCATTTTTTGGAATTAATTTTGGTTGTGATGTTATAGGTTTAAAATTTACATTCATTCGGACGAAGTTTTGAAAATATTGGATTTTTAATGTCTAAAAAAGACACTTTCACGTTTTAATTCTGGGGGCAGTGGCGTTAGAACCTTTTTTTTTGGAGGGTACAAAATGAGTACCAAGACTTGAAATACCAGAATGATTTTTAGGGGAGGGGGCAAAAAGAAGCATTTTTTCGCTATGTTGCCTCAAATAATTCATATAATCGTGATTTTATTTATTCCCGAGCGAACCGAAGTTTTGAAAAAATTGAGTTTTCAATGCCCAAAAAAACTTTTTTTTCATATTCTAATGCTTTAAAAATGCCCATCTGATGTGATTTGGAGGGTACCCCCATTAGGATTTGGGAGGGGGTACATTTAGTACTTGTACCGGTTGTACTCTACTTTCTGACGCCTTTGGTAAACAGCTCGTGATAGTTTTGAATTGTTTTTAGTAAGTACACTGAAATAAAATATCGAATTTTAAAAAATTTTCGAGACATTTTATTTTTATTTTCATAAAAAAATAGTTTTTTTTTCTTGAAAATTTTGCAGAATTTTAATTCTAATTATATAATGGATATGTCATTATAAGGGGGGGGGGGGGAGAGGTTGAAATCATTTATACTACGAAAGTTGATACTTTTTTAGCACGAAAAAATCCACAACTAAAGTCAGCTTTTTTTTTAGAATTTTATACTTGACATGATGTTGAAAGTTACAAAAATGTCAAAAAAATAAAAAAGGTAACAGAAAAATTGAAATTTGAAATGAATCTCTGTTGAAGTTCAGTTACAAGGTTTCTCTTTCTACCAAATAGTCAGGTCTCAATTGTACAAAAAAAGGCTTCCGCGCGGGATTCCTGTTAAAATTGATTTTATGGTGATTCTTATTTTAAACACTAAAATGAATAAATTTCGCTAAGATGCCTATTTTTCCTCTCTCCCCTTTTCTTGGGGTCCACCTCCCAACATTTCAAACGTGTGTACCGCCTAATCTATGGGTCGTAACGAAAAAATGTTCAAACAAAATTTGTTCCTCAACACCTCATGTACATGTCCATTCCTTATCAAAATCCATTTTGGAGCAACTCCTGCCACCCAAATTTGGAAATGAAAAGTTTTTTGAGAAAACTTCAAAATCATGTTTTCTTCATTTTCAACGAAGGGTTTCGGAGATACGGAAAAATTTGTAACCACCAAAAGTATTTAGAATTAAATTTCCTTTTCAATGAACTATTTCACGACCATTTTCCTCAACGATTCCTGACAGAGTGGACCTTTCCCCCTCCCCCTTGTCTCAAAAGTTGGACACTTGAAAAAAAAACTTGAACGGTTTTTGTTCTTCAATATGTGGTGTACAGTTTCACTTGGTATCTGAATTCATTTTGGAGCAATTTTTTTGGTGGGTTCAATGTTTGTGATATGGGGGAGGGGGAGAGGTCCACTCTGTCAGGAGAAGTTGAGGAAAATGGTCGTGAAACAGTTCATTGGAAAGGAAATTTAATTCTGAATACTTTTGAAGGTTACAAACTTTTCGTTAAAAATGAAGAAAACGTGATTCTGAAGTTTTCTCAAAAAATGTTTCATTTCCAAATTTGGGCGGCAGGAGTTGCTCCAAAATGGATTTTGATAAGAAATGAAAATGTACATAAGGTGTTAAGGAACAACTTTTGTTCGTACATTTTTTCATTATGACCCATAGATTAGGCGGACCACACGTTTGAAATGTCGGGGGAGGGGTGGTTCCTGGGAATAGGTGGGAGAGAAAAAATAGGCATCCAAGCGAAATTTATTTGTTTCCGTGTTTAGAATGAGAATCAATCATGAAATCAATTTTAACAAGTAATCCCGCGCGGATGTACAATTGAGACCTGACTAAAAATTCAGAATTGAAATTATATTTATTTAAAACTACTAATAATTTTCCAACAGTTTTTATACAGAGAAAACTTGCAAAAAAAATTTTTTGATACTACTCGTGTTTATTACATTTTTAGTAATTTAAAAAAAATTGACAAAATTTGGAACATTTTTTACAACTTTGAACTTTTATTGAATTTTTTTCGATTTATACAATATTTTGTGACTTTTTCAAAACACATTTAAACCTTTTATGCAAGTTTTCTAGACTTTTTTATGCAACGTAGCACCCATTTCAACCAGAATTCAGAATCTGATAAAATGGGAGGGGGGGAGTTCGTACGATTGTTTGTGGAAATTTAATTTTTTGTTCCTCATTTTTTCAAGAAAAATATCGTAAGTTCATTAAACTCGCAACCTGAACGAAAATTTATAAAGAAAAAATTTAAATTTCGTCATTTTTTCATGATTTTAGTTCTGAAATGAAGACAATTCCTTCACCCTCTCTCTCCCCTCCCATTTCCTCAATTAAATCCCAGTTCCACGGGTCTGAACAAAGCGAGGGCTACGATTTGATGACTTGATTTTAAAAAGCAAAAATATTATATTTCGTAGCAAAAATTCAAAACTTTGGAATGAAAACTTCAAAATTCATCGAATTTTCTAGATTTATGATATTCTCTGACGTATTCACATTTTCAAGAAAATGACAACCATGACAAAGTGCAAAATTTGAAATGAAATTCACTGACAAAGAGCCGAGGGACTAAACACAAATAATATTCAAGGACATGGTGTCCATTAGATCTCAAAATTGAAAATTCTTGCCATTTTTATGCAATTTTACTTGCTTTGAATTGACCAAAAAAGAACCCTAGAACCCTTTTTACCTTTCCTTCAAACATTCAATAAAAGAGGAAAATATTGAAAATTTTTGCTTTCTGCAGTAAAATCATAAAAATTCTTCCTATTTTCTTGTTCTTTTTTTTTCTTGCCAGTAGACATCATAAAGAAAGAGGGAAGTAAAACATAAAACACGAACGTGTAATTTACCACACCTCGCATTAACCTCTCATTCTCATCACCTTCCCAACCACAGCACTCGGATCAGAAAACCCCAAATACGTATTTTTATCACAACAGCGCATTTTTCTCGTCAAACATGGTCTGGCATTCTCTCACGATACGATTACTGCGACAAAGTTCGAACCAAGCAACATTTTTGCAAACCAACTCGAACGTTTTCATATCATAACATCACGTCGTCACGTGCCACAAATTAAACTGCACAAGAAAGAGTAGCGGAAAGAGACGTCCAACGGGGAACTGCATCATTAGCTGGTGCAGAAAAATAAAAAAAAAACACCAAAGAGTCAAAGCCGCCACATAACATTTCACCTTTACTCCGGTCGTTAATTAGCAAATACGAGAGAGTAAATGGTGTAAATCAGGGGCAGGTGGGAAGGAGAAAAAAAAATCAGAGACATAATATTACAAGAACTAGATACATTATCGAGCTTCCAATTACGGTTATGGTAAATAAATGAAGATAAATCCTAGCTTGGTGATTAGTTCAATAGGGGCCCAGCTGGTATAAATGGGCTTGGTCGGCGTAAGTTTTTACTTTCATCGACTTACGTACATATTACAACTGTCCATTTACTCGCGTGACTTTTACTTTCGGTTATACCGGTAATCTGTACGAGGTTTCATGTAGTTGTAATTTTGTAAATATGTATGAAAAATACTCGTATTGGATAACAATACGAGCAGAATTAAATAGTTGCTCTGAAATGCACTTCCATGTAGATATAGGCACAGGTAGTAATGTTCTCCCATCAAATACCGCTACAAGCACACACACCCACTCGTACTTCATAAACAGACTGTAATTATTTGTATTTATAATGAATACGCTTGGCGATTTCGAATACATCTGTTTTTGGTCGAGTTTGAGCTCATATTGGGCATGTAAAATGTGAAATGAAACGAAGCCGAAGACGTCCACGAGACAATCCCAGTATAATTTATAGAATCGGTTAAACTCGAATTAGCTTCTTATTGTTTTAAAAAAGAATAACTTACGTAACTGTTTATTCTTTTATTTAATATACACTTTTCGTATTAAAAACGCCGATGTTTTTCCTATTCGGCTCTTCACATCGTCTCCTCATCTGCGAGTATTATTGTTCGAACTCACGTTTCAATTCGACGTAATTCTGTTCTGTGCTGGCGAACAACTATAAAAATCTTGCACGCGACAGCAATATTTTGACCGGGATTCGACGGAGGCGTGAGCTGGAGCAGCCTGCTGGGTATGGTTCTCGGATGCAATTACTATGGGAACGGGGAGCTAGGCGAGATCAATAAGGTGCTGCACATGGAGGCAGACTGCTGGAGAATCCGCGAGTCGGCATCGGTACGCCGCATAATGAATTTTACACGTTTTACGAAGACGTGACGTTGCCATTGGAATCGTGCTGGTGTGGTTTTTTTCACGAATGTTGTCGTACGATTGAGTGGATTTGTATTATTTTTAGAGATTTGAGTGTAGGGGCTCTTCAGAGTGGACGTAATCGAAGAGAGGCATGGGCAGGTTTCTTCCAAATGGCAAAATTGCATTTTTAGGGGGGAAAAATGCAAAAATTATTTTCAAAAAATTGCTTTTGGATGAAAAAAAAATATAAATCATAAAATAATTATAGAATTGGGGTACCTAATTTAAAATTTAATAAAAACATTAGAATTAGATAATGAATTAAAACGGTAGTTATCAGCTAACCACAAAACAATGCTGAATACGTTCAAGTTCCTTGCCATTTTGATCAGAATTTCAGAGAGAAAAGTAGAAGTCACATGAATCATGATATTTCATCTTTTCACACGAACTCGAAATAAAATTTTGAGCCCAAACAAAAAAAATCGAAAGTATATCACAACAGGACCCCATATCCAAAATTTCAGGTGCTGAAGTTCATTTCTCGATTTTTGGCGAATTTTTGAAATTTCAAAATTACCTCCGCCCTGCAAAATATGAAAATTTGATCTAATCAACGAAAAAAGTTGAAATTTGGTATATACCCTATTTTCGACCTCCCGAATCGATTGGAAGCAGTTTCAAGACGTTTCGAAGCCATCAGAAATTTTTGGAATTTTACAGCGTTGGAGAAAAGCTCATAAAATGACCCGTACCGTATGCACTTCACCACCTATAATCGCAGATTATCCATATTGGTAACCTATTTGATCGATTAAAGCACAATATTCCAAAATTCGTAACTTTGAGTTCAAATTCGCATTTTTGAACAAGAAATTTTCCTGGAAAAAATTTAAAAATTTGCCTAATGCGCATATATCGAGGTAAAAAGTTGAAACTTGGTTGATACCTTATTTTCGGCCTCCCGAATCGAACGAAAGCGGTTTCGAGTCGTTTCGGAGCAACTAGAAAATTTTGGAATTTTCCAGCGCTGGAGAAAAGTCCATAAAAATGGCCCACATGCACTTCAGCACCTATAATCGCGGATTATCCATATTGGTAACCTATTTGATCGATTAAAGCACAATATTCCAAAATTCGTAACTTTGAGTTCAAATTCGCATTTTTGGACATGATATTTTTCTGGAAAAAATTCCAAAATATCCCCCTTGCACACGTAACTGGATAACAAGCTGTAACTTGATATACCCTATTTTTGACCTCCTGAATCGACGGGAAGTGGTTTCAAGACATTTCGGAGCCACCAGAAAATTTTGGAATTTTCCAGCGTATTAAAAAAATTTTCTTGCCCAAAAATGCGGATTTGAACTCAAAGTTACGAATTTTGGAAAATTGTGTTTCAATCGATTAAATAGGTCACCAGTATGGATAATCCGCGATTATAGGTGCTGAAGTGCATATGGGCCATTTTTATGGGATTTTTTGCAGCGCTGTAAGATTCCAAAATTTTCTGGTGGCTCCGAAACGTCTGGAAATCGCTTTCAATCGGGAGGTCGAAAATAGGGGATATTCTACAAAATGCGAATTACAGAAACGCTTTTTAGAATTCCAATTCTTTTTTAGAAAAAAGTAAAACAAACCTTAATCTTTTGTAGATTTTTTGTTTCGACTGAATAAAAAATTTACAAAAAAAAAATTTCCAACTTTTTTCTAAAAAAAAAACGAAATTTGAATAAAAAAGTTCAGTAATTTTTGTAAATTCCTTTTAAAGGACTCGAACAGGCCGATTATCTTTTTAGTTTACAGATTTTATTTTCGATCAAGTTTTTAGAGAGGAATCGAAAGACACTTTTTTCAACAAGAACATAAAAGAAAATTTTCTGAAGTTGTTGGCTTTCCTTTTTTCAGGCAAATCAGCTGAAAATTAACACTTAAGTAAACGGGCATTCTGTCCCATAAAATCAAGCCTGAAATTCACTGATTCGTTATCGAAATGGCGATAATTTTCATGGGCTAAAATTCTATTCTCATAATTACATCACACTTCTGTTCTCCCCCCCTCCCCTCCTCGTGAGAAATAATTTGCAGATAACATTGAAAATAATTTAAAAATATATTATGTATAGTATAAATCATTGGAAGCTCTAGTTGAATTAAGGAAAGAATAGTTGTCAGAGAAAATTAGTGAAACGAGTTATAAAATATTTCAGAAATTCTAGAAATATTCCGACCTATTTTTACAACAATTTTGAAACAATTTTAATTCTTAATGATTTTTATGCGTTTTACGTGCATGATGCTTAACATTCTAAAAAACGAAAGGCGTTTTAGGGCGGGGGGTTGTAAGCTAGACCCTCAGACGATAGAAATGTTGAAAAAAAGAATAAACTTTCATCTTTTGATTTGAAGACAATTTTTTAAATTATTTTTTACAAAATAATAATTACATAAGAATAAATATTTTTCAAAAATTTCAAAAATCAGGAATCAAAATTTCGTAGATTTTGGTTATAAAAGTCACTGATTTTAACCAAAATAATTCAATAAAATTTCAATAAAACGTTCTAAAATTCTTATTCGATCGTCAATTATTCAAAAACTTTATTGATTTGTGTGATATGTTCAATTTTCTTCACTAGGTTTTTAAAAATTGAGCAAAAATTAACAAATAATGGATAGAAAATTATTTTTGATATTTTTGAATTCGCCGCAACTTTCTTAGAACGAGGAGTCAGTTGTCCCTCAATAATGGCAGAATCATACGTAAAGTGAAAAAAAATCAGATTTCAATGGTCAGAAAATTTTCGAAAACGCGATGACCCTTTTTTCTGGAAATTTTCATTTTGAGTTGTAAAAAATGGGACAGTTGAAAAAAAAATTATTTATTCGAAAATTTTCGACTTTTTACTCTCTCAATACGCCAATTCTGGTTATTGCCCCTCCTTTCTCGTTATCATTCAATATTAGATGCTCCGTATTGAAAAATTGTTGGACCCAAAATAATTTTCTTTTCTGATTCTGGGGGGAAGGGTCCTTCGAATTCAATTTTGAAAATATTCCATTATTTTTACAAAATTATGAAAAATTCCTCAAATTTTATCAACATACTTGGCGTAGCCAGGAATTTCTTGGAGTGTGTAATTTTTTGAGAAATTTCGATTTTATCCCCCCCCCCCTTCTTAGGTGTAATGAAGTACTTATGTGATTTGATTTGCACAGAATATTTAAGAAAAAGACTTTGATAAAAAAAATGTAATTTTGGAACAAACAACTTCCATGTTAATTACTTTGACCTTAAAAACCAAAAATAATAACAAATCCAGGCAGTGGCATCGGAAGCTTTTTTTGAAGGGTACAAGGTGGGTATGGAGACTTGGAATACCAGAAGGGAAGGGAGAAAATGGAGCCCTCTTTCGTAAAGTCGCCTCAAATGATTCATATAATTGTGATCTTGTTCTTCCCCAAGTGAAATGAAAGGGAAGCTTCGAGAAAACTAAACTTTTAATACCATAAAAGGGCATTCTTTCACGTAAATTTTGGTCTCATGGATGGGGGGGAGTGCGGACCCCCTGGACCCCTGGCTATTCCACTGACTTTTTTTGATTCGTGGATAGATTTTGAAAAATCTATTGTTGTGAATTTTATGAAGTTAGCACATTTTAAATAGTTTTTTCGCAAAAAAATCATATTTTCATTGGGAAGGTTAACAGTATTGATGATTCTACTGCAGATGAATTTTTCAACACATTGATGTTTCATTTTTCTACGGACGAAAACGAAATTCAGTCATTTTACCTAACACGCAGCAGATACTGGTGAATCACGTAATCACCTCTCCTTCGTTCCCTTTCTGCATCACATCTGGTTCAAAACAACCGACCCATCGTCGCGACCGAATAATCAGCTAATTAATTACCAATTACAGCGGGTTATTATTTTATAATACGCGCAGAACCGACCCATATAGAAATCTAGAACAGATTCCCTTTCGATTTCGTATAGGAATTTTTTACGTCGGCTTTTCCTCCTCTTCTCCTTTGGCGTAGTTGTTAATTGACAATTCAAATCAGCGAACCGGTCACGGATAATATTTCACGGTCGATTTGCGTCCACGGCGATGGTGCGGCCACGGGCCGGGCATCGTTTCTTATTAGTTATTATAATGCGTATGTTGTATAACGAACGTGTGTCGGAGAGTTGAGCTAAAAAGTGAAACAGTGTGCCAATCTTGACACGTGTTTCGCTTTCGATATCTTCGTAATTCGAGTAAAAACAATGAGAAATATTCATCGATAAAAATTCCGCTCGTAAAATTAGTAACCGCAGCGCAAAGGCAAATTCACATGGAACCATGTTCCTAACTAATTTTGATGCAAATGAGATTTCGACGATCCAAGCCCAAATTTATTCCAAGTTCAACTTCTTTCAAATCTAAATTTTTCCAATTTTTTTAATTCGAAATTTTTTTCAAAGTTGTAAGTATCCAATTTCAAAACTTTCCAGCTTTAGATTTTCTCAAATTTATTGTTATTCTGATTTCCAAGTTCAAAATTTTCAATTTCTTCAATTTTTTCCAGCAGTAAGATTTTTTTAAACTTGAATTTTCTCAAAAATTTTTCCAATTTTCATATTTTTCAATTTTTTTAAAAAATTTCTTCCAATTATTGAATTAAAAAATATGAAAAATATGAGTTGAAAAAAATGAGTTCAAATTTTAAAATTATTGGCAAAATGTTCAGATGTAGAAAATGTTTTAAAATGTTTTCTTCAATTTTTTCAACTTTGAAATATTTTTAATTGAAAAGTTAAAATTTTTTTTCAACTTTGAATCTTTTAAAAAAATTTCAGCTTCAAATTTCCTCAAACTTTTTTCCGAACTCAATAAGTAGGTACCTAATTAGAAGAAATTTTGAAAAGTAATAAAAATATAAAATTGAAAAAAAAAATCAAAATTGGAAAAATTTTGATAAAATTTGAATAATTTTACGGATGAAAAAACTTTAAAATTGAATACAGCTTTGAAAAAAATTAGAATTACCCAAATTGAGAAAATTTCGAGTTGAAAAAAGTTGAACTTGGATCGTCGAAATCCCATTTATGTCAAAATAATTTAGAATCTAGTCACATGAGGGCTGCTCGAGTTCAAATTGCGGGCATATTCGGTTGCAGATTTCCTTATACGGATATCTAGGTGCGGTTCAACAACACCCACCGACGCCCTACCCTGGCAATCCTCTTTGGCGGGCGCCAGCATTACACACGCGTGGTCGTATCCATCCAGGGTGTTCTGGTTCATGTTTTCGGAAGCTTGTTGCGAAAATTACCTCTCGGCACACCCATTCTCATTACTTTTACTGTCGCCACCATCCCGCCGCCCCAGCCATACTATATCGACGTCGTTGTAATATTTTGACTGCTTCGGTCGATAACATCGACGAGTTGTGTGGTGAAAGGCGTCAATACATTTAACCAGGCGGTATAATTAAAAAGAGAAAAAAACAACGAGCCATAATCAGACCATACAGAATGGTCAAAATCATCGTTTCGATATAATCAGGAAACGTTTCATTCATTTCTTTATGCAGATGAATACATAAAATGTAGGTACCTCGAGACGTACGAGTACATATGTATTCATTGTACGTAGATATGCTTACAGGAGCCGCAATACGATCGAATCTTTCGTATACGTACTTTTCTATAGCCCGTATAGCTCGTCCGTTAATCGGATGCTTTTAACGCGTGAATATGTATAACACTTTCCTTTAAATAAGCTGTAATTATCATTATTGTAGTTCGAAGCGGTGTCTTAACAAGCCGACATTACAATCTCTGCACACACGTTTCCCATTCATCGTTCGTTTCTTCTTGGCTTCGACATAAAAAGTCCATTCGAACGGTCGTGTAGAAATTTTTTCCCATCATCAAAATGCGATAAGCGCCGAGAAAATCGTACTTGGGTATGTAGTGCTGCGTAAATACGTATAATGGGATATGAGTGCCTACATGTGCAATCATGATCGAAAATTATCATCAGCAGAAGTCCGGAAGTTTTGAACATTTGTGATCAGGGGCGCACCCGGGGGGGGGCTCAGGGGGCTCGAGCCTCCATCTTTAAGCTCGGCAAGGAGATTTTTTATCGAAAATATGTCAAAGAAGAGTATGAGTTTAAAAAAAAAATCGCTCTCGTTTCGCTCGGGCAGTATTTTAATAACTATTTTTTAAATAAACATACCACTTCTTCAAATTTGAATCAGTTGAATTAGCAAAAATTCTGTCTTTTTTAATCAGTAAAATAATTTTCATTGAAAATTAGTGATTTTTTACTGATTTTTCGGTCAAAAATTATTAGTTTCTCAGTCGATGCCCCATTCATCAGAAAAAATCAGTAATTTTGACTAAAAAAATCATTAAATCTCGCCATTTTTCAATTTTTCTTCGCTCCAATCTGTAGGTGCAGATATATATTATTTGCCTACTGAAAATACCCCAACTACTCCAGCCCCACTGAAATAACAGGTTACTTCATTTTTTCATTGAATTTTGACCCTCACTCCATTTTTTCTCAAAATCTGCCCCCCCCCTACACAATTTCTGGGTGCACCTATGTTTGTGATGGAAAAATTACTTTGAAGGTGATCGTTTTACGATTATTTTCAAAAGTAGAAGAGGTGTTAGGTAAAAAATTGGGTATCGACTTGAAAATGATGTGATAGAAATTTCATTTTTCCAATCCTACCTTTACTCTTCCCTATTGAGACTTAAAATTTTACAACGTTCAAAAATTTTTGAAGAATAAATTTTTTTTCGAAAATTGTTTCAGTACAGATGTTTTTATTTAAAAATGCCTTTGGCACTCATTTTTCATCTCTAACTTTATTTTTAGGGGTTTTTAAAAAATACACATCACTTTTCATCAAAAATGTTTAATTACCAAAAGAAAAAAATACAAATTAAAAAAAAATTGAAGTGTTTGTTAAAATGAATCATTGATCACTTTTCACGTCATTTCATTAAAAATTCAAAAAAAAAATCGTCGCAATGATGTTTGTATGAAATTGACTTTGATCCCATTAAAATCATCAGAGGTAACTTTGCATCATCAACTCATATCCGGATCATTTTCTTTAAAATGAGGAAAAATGTATCGTACAAGTATTTTCAAAAATTGGAAAAGCGTGAAAAATCGAAATGCTGATGATTTTTATGGGTTGAAATATTCAAACCAACATCATTTCACAATTTTTTCCCAACTTTTTACTAAATAAATATTAAAAAAATGAAAAAGTGACATTTTTTAGGGATCCCTGAAAAAAGTCAAAAACCATTTTTTTCAATTTTCAAGAATTTTTTTGAACGAATCTATCCATATTTTAGAATCCGGTGGGGGGAAGGGTAAATGTAGAGTCGGGGAGAGGTGAATTTTCTACCACGTCGTTTTGAAGTCTAGGCTAGTGATGCGAAATGACCAGTCAGAAATGGTCAGTAAGTTACCAGTAATAAATAATTTCTCAAAAATTTAATTATTTCTTGATTCTAGACTTCTCATTTGATGGAAAAAAAAACTGTATAATTTTGAAATCTATAAATGATCAATCTAACTTCATTTACTTGATGGATTTGGAAAATTTTTCAATGAGAAGGAAACAGGCCTCCTATCCATATTTATTTTCAAAAATCGTGTAAAAACGAAGGGAATGAACAGAAATTTCTTATGATCTAGGCACAGCTTTCTAGCTACCCACTCGTCATCTTTTTTAAAAAAGTGCACAACGATCAAGCTTAGTGGTATTTTGTGGGAAAAAATAAGATGTAGGTGTAGCTAAAGATCGGATCTTTAGGTCGAGTGTAGTAATAAAAAACTGAAGGTGGCATTATTTGTGGGGGGAGGGGGCAGAAATAAAAAAATCCTAACTCAGATGGCATGTTTTTAATTTTTCCCTCTTAAAAAATACAGATTTTCTGAAATTTTTCAAATCAAAATTTTTCATATTTTTTAAAACAAAAAAAATTAGTTGGCAAATTTTCCACCATAATTTAAATTTCGTCATCAGGAAAGGGGGAAACCCATCCCTTCTTCCTGAGTTTCTCAATAATTTAGTTAAAAATAGGATATTTCAATTCATTAGACGAGCACTCGACGAATAGAAGAGCAACCTATTACATTCTCACTATATGTATTACTTTTTAATCATCACACTTCATCAATTTTCAAAGGTTAGGCCTAATTAAAAAGAGACACAGTACCTTTTTTTGTAATTAGAATTTCCCCTGAAATTTCCATTTTTTTAAAAAAATTAGACCTACTGTTTCTAACGAAATCTCAAATTCAATAAGCAGAATTTTCAAACGTTTTCAAACAGAGAGATTCAATTTACGAGCAGCAAAAAAAAATTAGAGTTCCCAGAATTCCTTTTTTCATCGGTTTTCCACATTACGTAATTTGAGAGCGGAAAAAATTTTGTCTCGGTTATCTCAGTTTCAGGTATTCTAGTATTCTTGATTTTGAAAAAAAAGTCATAAAAAAAGCATCGTAACTTGACGTACTTTTAACAGTGATATTAGTCAGACAGACACTCATTAAGGCCAAGTAAATTTTCCGCGAGCAAAAAATAAAAAAATTTATGAAATTTAAGAAAAACTTCCATCATTTCGTAAAAAATTTCAAGTAATGTTACCTTCAATTTCAAAATGAATTAGTTTACACTAGAAACACATTTGAAAAATTTGATTTCTGAAGCCTGGGAAGGAAAGAAAAACGATTTCAAATAATTGGACTTTTTTTTTTTTCAACTTCATAGTTTTAATTTAACAGCATTTTTTAGATTCTGAAGTGAAAATCCCAAAATTCCCCTTCCTCCAGAAAGGCAAAATTTATTGACTTTTCCTAGTTTTTCAGAAAATATCTACTCTTCACTAAAATTTCTAAAAAATCAGTAAACATCGTAGAAGCTGGGAAAATATTGTAAAAATCGATAAGAATCCCATAAAAATTCAGTGGTCGTAAAAATCGAGCAAAAAGAGAAAAATTCTATGAATTGTTGTATAAAAATTAACGAGAAAATTATAGAACTCCGTATCTAATTTCTTTCTAAATTTCATATTTTTTGAAATTCTTTATCGACAATCCGTGCTATTTTTGAATTGTAAGTGTATGAAATCAACAAATCTTGATAGGAAAAATGTATCCGTTCTTAGAAAAAGTAATTTAAAAAATATCCCTTCCTTAAAGCTAATCTTCCTCGTTGAACATATTTCTCAAGATTTAAAATATGTACTTTTACTGCTCAATTACGACAGATTAGGACTTCCGACAACATTCGTGGACTTTCTCGAAAACTTAAAAGTAAATAAAACGAGCGAAAGAATGATACACTCGAGATATCGTGTCCAAATTAGACAGACACCTAACTACTCATCAGTTCACGAATGCATCCTCCAAAGATTAGAAATGGTCTGATAAAAAAGAACCCAGTTTCTTGAAAGATGCTCGCACGTACACGTGACCGAAGGTTTAAGTAAGGTAAAGGTGTAGGTAAGTAGGTACTATTCGGCTCATTATATAGTGAAGAACAATATCACGTAATCGAACACCATTCTAGATACGATTGAAGCGTTGGTGGCTAACGTGAGGTGCCGCCATAGACTCGTACTCGTACCATAGCGAGATTAAATTACTAAACAACAACAATGCAAGAAAAAGAAAAGGAAAGGAAGATAAGTCGTGCCAGGTGTCGTTTCACCTTCTACTCAATCTCCTCTTTTCAGAAGTGTCTGACTTAATACTTTCCAAATTGTATGAGCTGGGTCGTGGCGTCCTTCGAGATTCAATTATGTGAATCGAGAAAGAGAATAATGTAAAAATGTTGAGAAAAGGATGAAATTGGCTCGAGGGGTGGTATGAGGTCTAGTTTTAGTGATAAGTTTTTTGCAAGGGATAGACGATTTATGATAAAGATGAATACATGCACGAATTAAAAAAAAAATATGTTACCTCATGGGGTAGTGCTGCAAGAGCATTCAATCGCTCCTCAGCGACTGTTGAGGAGAAAATTAATTTAGGCTATTTTTTGAACACATACACCTATGTGGAAGATTATTGTGCTTTCGAATAGCCACTATTATTACTTTTTCAATTATGAAAAATGTTAAAAATACATAATTATCTTACTTAATTTTTTTTTCAAAAATTTTAAAATTTTTTGAAATTGAAAAAATTTTTAAATTATTTATTTTACTTTATTTTATTTTAAGTGCCATATACAAGAGCTAAGCTTAGAGGCACTAAAGTATTATAGATTATGTATACATTATAATATTCAAAATTAAAAAAATTAAAAAAGAAATCAAACAAACATATTTTTAATCTCAATTAAATTTATAACTTTTTCTTAAACGAAAGGACATGGTAGGATAAGGAGGTCGAATCTGCCCCCGAGAGTTTTTCGAACGATTCCAAAACTGAAAGGTAAACCCCCCTCAAGAAAAAATTTTGACCAAATTTTTGGACACCACATCCGCCGATTTTCCGAGATATAGGCAAAAAAGGTGTTTTTTAGGATAATATTTTTTCTCGCGTTGTAATTAAGATAAAAAGTTGACATTTTGTCTGTAACTGCTTGTCAATAGGGGATATAAACAGACATTTTTTCAATTTTTTCCAATTATTCCTCATTTTGAGTTATTGTTTGAAAAGATTTTGGGAGCAGATTCGACCACCTTATGCCACCATCCATTTTAACCAATAAAAATCCAAAACATCCCACAAAATCTATTTTTTTCAAATTTCCACTTCAATCTAGTCGAATTAAATCTAATTACAGTGTCCACAATATTTTAGAGACGATTTTCTCCAACTTTTTCCAGGTTTTCCAGACCAATTTTTCGAAGTTTTCCAGACTTTTAAAATATGATATTCATGAACCAGAGGTGGGGGGGGGGGATTTTTCGCGTGATGTACTTGTATTCCGAAATTTTGCATAAGAATGATATGAAATGCATGATGTCAAACCATTTTTTTTTTCAAAATCACTGGGTACTTTTTACGAAATTTTTAGATGATCCTCTTTGGACCAAAAAAATATTCTCTGCCTTGTCCCTTCTTGGCTATCCAAGTGATGAATTATATCAGTTGATTGGTCGATTTTCTACAGAGGGTCACAGTCCTTACTAATAGTATAATTCGTTTCTAATTTGTACATTACTTAATTGATACTGTGTTGATATAGGGCTGGGTTAATGGACCGTGTAGTCCAAACCCATTAGAATTTAAAAAAAAATCAAATTCAATTCTGAAAATTTTTGAACCCACCCAACTCTCCCTCGCCACAAAAATTTGAAATTATTACAGAAAAAAAAAGTCAAATAAAAGAGAAAAACTAAGTATTTCAAAGCAAAATTATCAAGTTTTGAAAAATAAACAAATTATGCCATGCCAGAGTGTCTACCAAATTAAGTGAATGAAAATTAGAATTTTTTCGGACTGAAAATTCAAAAATTTCTTCACATTTTATTCTCCCCTCCCCCTCAAAAAAATACCTAAAATTTATAAGTCCACGGGATTCCCTGCAATTTTTTCAGCTTGTACCAATAAATCAAAAAAGCAATGAGAAAGTAAATCATTTTGTTGAGACAAAAATATAAACGTGCTCAGCCCGAACGAAGCGAGTGTGAAAATTTTTGCGAAAAAAATCTTCAAAAGATGAAAATACACCACTTTTCCCTCATTCGAGTTTTCCAAAACATAGCCAATAATTTAAAATTATGTTCCATTCCCTCCTTATTTTTTTTCAACATCGTGGTCAAGGGTATCATGGCATTTCTATCTCAACACAGCTCATTAAAAAGTAATTTTCCAAAAAACTTGGATTTTAAATGATTTCTGTAGAAAGAATGTAAAGTACCCCGAGCGTAGCGAAGGAATTTTTTTTTGAATAATTCATTATTTAATAAGCAAAAACGTGCATTTAAATAGTTATCAATTTTATTGTACATTACGGTCAAAAAAAAAAGACGAATAAAAAAATCAGTCAAACGATGCGATGTAGGTAATAATTTCCCGAGCGGGGGGAGGGCGAAATTTTTTGAAAAATTTATATTAAACTAATTTCATTTTTTGGATTTTCAAAAAATTCCAAAAAAAATTCCAAAATTTCCCAGCTTTTCTGTAATCTATTAAAATTCCCTGATTTTTCCAGAAAATGGACATCTTGTTTTAGTGATATCTTTCGCGAAGAGATAAACAATTTATGATGAAGAAGAATACAAAAAATAAATTAAAAAAAATAAATGTTACCTCATGGGGTAGTGCTGTAAGAGCATTCAATCGCTCCTCAGCGACTGTTGAGGAGAAAATTAATTTAGGCTATTTTTTGAACACATATATCTATGTGGAAGATTATTGTGATTTCGAATAGCCACTATTATTACTTTTTCAATTATGAAAAATGTCAAAAATACATAATTATCTTATCTAATATTTTTGAGATTTTTTTTTCAAATCTTAAAATTCTTTGAAATTAAAATAACTTTTAAATTTATAATTAATATTAAAAATTAAAAAAATTAAAAAAATAAATCAAACAAACATATTTTTAATTTCAATTGAATTTTCAACTTTTTCTTAAACGAAAGGACATGGTAGGACAAGGAGGTCGAATCTGCCCCCGAAAGCTTTTCGAACGATTCCAAAGCTAAAAGGTAGACCCCTTCAAGAAAAAATGTTGACCAAATTTTTAGACACCACATCCGCAAAATTCCCTGACTTTTCCAGAAAATGGGCATATTGTTTTAGTGATATCTTTCGCGCGGAGATAGACAATTTATGATGAAGAAGAATACAAAAAATAAATTTAAAAAAATGTTACCTCATGGGGTAGTGCTGTAAGAGCATTCAATCGCTCCTCAGCGACTGTTGAGGAGAAAATTAATTTAGGCTATTTTTTGAACACATATACCTATGTAGAAGATTAATGTGCTTTTGAATAGCCACTATTAATTATCTATTATTTTTTCAAATATGAAAATTTTCAAAAATATTTTACCCAATATTTTTGATTTTTTTTTCAAAACCCCAAAGTTTTTAAATTAAAAAACCTCATAAATTAATAATTTTCAAAATTAATAAAATTCAAGCAAACATTATCTTTTTCGCCTGAATTAAATTTTCAACCTATTCTTAAACGAAATTTAACCGATAAAAATCCAAAACATCTCGTAAAATGGATTTCTCCAAATTTAACTTCGGTCTATTCTAATTAGTACGAATTTCTTAGATAAAAACCCCTCGATAAATTTTAATAAAGCCTTCTCCAATTCTCCATTGTTTACCGAAACCATCTACCTAATTATTTTTTCGTGCTTTCGTCTTCCAATTCGACTATGGCAATCCAACCCAACGAATTTCTCTACACGCTTCGGGGAAAATTGGCATTGAATAGAAGACGTCCGCTGGATCTGGAGCACGTGGTAACTCCAGCAGAGAGTAAACGTGCCGCATTAAGGCGATACCAAATTTAAAAGTTATTTTAAACCCAGACCGAATACAAATTATATTTAAGAATTCTAATGCGCGAGAGATGAAGCCATAAAAAAACTAACCTCTCGGTTACATACGAGCGTACACCTTTCATCGGGTAATTACCAGACACATGTTTTATGCCAGAAAAAACCTCATCATTGTATCGTTAACACTTACAACAAACGATTACCTTGTGGATCAAAAGGTACATAGAATGTACACTGACAATCTACGTGAGCATGATTACAACAGGTAGATAAGGTTTCGCTCTCGACGATGCGAAAAAGAGTAATGATCGTGTTCATTGATTGTTGCTTTGTGATAACAGAGATGGTAGGTTCACCAATGTGTATGTGGGTTTGCAGTATATTCTTCCAGGGAATCACACAAACCAACGAAATGACCCGTGGACAATTTAATAGTCAAATTTCACGATGATTATGGGAACATGTCGACTGATCGATCGATCAAAAGCAGCTCTTGACCAAACTGGACCGAATCGATGATTAAATTGAATGAAAGTGCAAAGATTTTCACGAATCGATTACTTTTCAGAGGTGAGAGGTTGTAAAGCTTTGAATTTCGTTATCGCCCAATAACGGTTTATTTTCCATTGTTATCGAATGAGTTACAGATATTTTTAGAATCGATATTCGAATTCGTGTATATTTTGCATTCGTCAGCTTTATCACACTTTCACTCATACATTTTCAGAACATTGGTGTGACACTTCCTCTACACAGATAAGGTCAATTTTTTCCCCAACACTGATGCCAATCGTCATTGACGAGCGTCTGTCTGACTCTGATATTTCCATTTTTTTAAAACAGTTTAAAATTTTCTGAACCTTTTTTCTTCTAATTTTCTAGATTTTTTTAGACGTAATTTTCTCAACTCAAATTCTTTCAGACGTACTTAATTTTTTTTCTCAACTCAATTTTTTTCTCCAAATTTCTCAACTCAATTTTTTCTTTCAATTTTCTTGACTCAAATTTTTTTCTTTCAATTTTCTCAACTCAATATTTTTCTCCAAATTTCTCAACTCAATTTTTTCTTTCAATTTTTTCGACTCAAATTTTTTTCTTTCAATTTTCTCAACTTAATTTTTTCCAATTTTCTCAACTCAATTTTTTCTTCTTCTAATTTTCTCAACTCAGATTTTTTTGGGACGTAATTTTCTCAACTCAATTTTTTTCCCAATTTTCTCGACTCAATTTTTTTTCAAATTTCTCAACTCAATTTTTTTCTTTCAATTTTCTCGACTCAAATTTTTTTCTTCCAATTTTCCCAACTAAATTTTTTTCTTCTTATAACTTGTGTCATTACGTTATAAGAACTCGAAAAAGAAATTGTGCTACGGCAAAATTTGAGTTGAGAAAATTACATCTGAAAAATCTGAGTTGAGAAAATTGGAAGAAAAAAACTGAGTTTAGAAAATTATGTCTAAAAAAGTTGATTTGAGAAAATTATAGGAAGAAAATTCGAGTTAAGAAAATTGAAAGAAACAAATTTTAGCTGAGAAAATTGAAAGAAAAGAATTTGAGTTGAAAAAATTATGCCTGAAAAAAATTGAGTTGAGAAAATTGGAAGAAAAAATTCGAGTAAAGAAAATTAAAAGAAACAAATTTGAGCTGAGAAAATTGATAAAAAAAATTGAGTTGAGGAAATTGGAAGAAAAAAGAAAATTGAAAGGAAAAAATAGGACTTGGAAAAGGAATTAGAGTCAGACGTCAAATTATGTCAAAACACTTGGAAAAAATCGTGTCGCACCATTTCTTACAACTTTACAATGAAACTAGACGCTCGTTTTACGTTGCATTTTAAATGCAACTCGAGCAAAATGATGGCTCTAATCGCCTCCTATTCCACTTAGCCCGGTTTAATAAACTTATCGTATAGTTAACAAGACCTCGTTCGATAAACCGAGGAAAAAAAACACAGAAAGCTTTCTACAAACGTCACACGGTTATCTCTAAAGATTAAAACAGCACTTATTTCGTATCGATTTGACATTCTAATAGGATAATTCCATTTTATATGTATAATACATTTATACTTCTTCGAGTCATAATTTCACTCACTTTCCTAATCGCCAAAAATGAGAGAAAAAAAATTGAAATTCTGACACACGCACGTGTTTCACTACAGGGACTCGATACTAACGAAGACGTAGAAATTTCCAAAAATACACACGTACCGAGGCAAGACAGACCTCCAGCACTCTCTAGTTCGACCAACGCGTTACCATTGATTATTCATCACCTTGGTAACTGGAATTGGAATCTGTAAGAGGCGAAAGTAATCGACGGAAAAAAACTAATTAATTTCTTCCTTTGATTCCCTCCCAGCTGGTGAACGAGTTGACGAGAAAATATACGTGAACTATGACTCTATCTAATGGCAAAGGTCAACACACCTGCTACCTTTTTTCTCTCGTCTGAAAAATCCGAGTAATTCTTAATAACCGATCGGGATACTTGATTGGGAGTGAAAAATTAATATACTGTATGCGGAATTGCGGATATTACAAATCTTTCAGGCTCGAATACCTTTTTATTCGAACTTTCCATTTATTACAGGAAATCAATTTCGACATATTTTTCATTCTCGTCAGGCATGAATGATGCTCGAATTTCGCACGTTGTATGTATAGGAGGTACGTATCATAAACATAACGTGTAGCAACAGACCGCAAAATCCGCAATGTAAATAAGAAAGATTATCTAGAAAATACGTGTACATCTTCATCGATCTCGTAGCCTGTCGAAGTATTATTTTCTAGAAAAAATGCTTATATTTTTTCTTTGACGAGTTCGTTTCTAATGTAGGGAATCCCATGGGTTATTCCCCGAAGATTTTTATTAAATGTGGTCTCAATGGTAGCCTTGATTCGAATACCACACCAATACCAAATTTTAGAACTGTCAGTTTTAAATTTCAATAAATACCCGAGGAATTCGTAACCACTGGAGATGTTCATTTTAAATTTGAAAAAAAACAGGGTGTCCACAATATTTTAGAAATAAATTTCCCTCACGTTTTCAGAGGTTGGGTTCAAAAAAGTTTTAGAATTTAATTTGAGTCATTTTTGTGGCCGAAAAAGAGGCATCAAGAAATGGTAAAAAGTTGTGATTTTTGAAAAAAAAATCGTAAGACTCCATGCAATTCAAATCATTATTCATGTGTAAAAGGAAAATCTCGAAAACTTCGAAAAATTGGTCTGGAAAACCTGAAAAAGTCAGGGAAAATCATTTCTAAGATATTGTGAACACCCTGCATTCACACAAAATGTCTGAAACGTTTTCAAATTTCATCAAAATTGATTGAATGTTTCGAAAAGTTTTTGAAAACCTTGTAAATTCAATCACACATTGTCAGAATCATATAAAACTGTCAAAAAATTGCTCAAATGTTATGAAAATTGTATGAAAAGAAGAGAAAATCAATTGAATTTGATCGAACATTGTTAAAAGTTCTGTAAATCAAATCGAATCGAACAAACTTTATTTCATGCAATATGGGAAAATCCTTTAAAAATTTATAAAACATGCTTAAAATCAATAAAATTCAGTAAAAATTGGTAAAATTCTTGAAAAAGTAATAAAAATTACTAAAAATGAATCAAACTTGCTAAAAATAGGTAAAATTTGCCAAAAATTGACAAACTTCACTCATAAAAACTAAAAAGTGGTCAAGATGAAGTGAAAATTTGTAAAAAAAAAATCGAGAAGATTTTTTCAAAATGCTGAAAATTGATGTATATTTTTTTACAGTCAGGTGTTGATTCTGAATTATACTTAATTTTAATGGATTTTTGACCAGTTTTATATTTTTTACATTTCACAGCATTTTTATCGCATTATAAACGACTTTTGTGTTAGTTTGAGAAAGTTTCTTTATAATTTCACAACTTTTTATTCAAATAGGTATCATGTTTTCAACAGGGTGGCTCGGTTAAGGTGTGAAATATTGAAATCTCATATTCTACTTATCAATACGAACAAAAAATGTCATATTCAACATGGGCCCAAAACGCTTTCTTTCTGAGATATTGCCGAGTAAAGAACTGGAAATTCGGCAACGTTGCGCATCGCGACGCCCGTAAAATGTTGCGTTTAACGAGACGAGCGTCGGGGTTACTTACGCGGAAGTTAGTTACAGCGTTGCCACAAAATAAATTATGCTGAGATACCCTCCATTTTTTTGATTTTTTAGAAAAAATGTTTAGGCGAAATTTTTTTTATAATAATGAGGAATCATGAGAAATTATTAAATTCGATTTTTATTATAATTTTGTGGGATGGTCGAAATTTGATAAATTGATTACTCAGCATCCAATTAATAAAAAAAACAGAAATTTGGGTTAATAGGTGTTAAATAAGTAGTACTACCCCTAAAAGTGAATAAAATTTCAAAAAAATGATTTCTTGTTCTTGTTCGACCATTTTTTTGGTACAGAAACACATTTTTTGCTTTAAAACACTTACTTATGAACCAAAAAAAAAAAAAAATTGGTATACGTTTCTATGGACCTCCTTTCACTTTTTCCACCACCTACCCCCCGAAAATGTTCACTGCTAGAGCAAAAATTGCCAATTTTGGGTGAAATCTGGGCCCCCTTTAAAGGCGAATAACTCAGTAATGAAACGTTTATGACCCATCATGTATATAACATTTTTTACTCCAAATGATAAGTAGAATACGTGGTTTTAATATTTCACACCTTAACCGAGCCACCCTGTATTATGAATGTTGACGAATTTTAATGGCATTCCAACCCCTTTTATGTTATTTTTAACAATTTTCTTCGTCATTTCATGACTTTTTACGAAAATTTTAATCATTTTTACCTCTCAAAAATGTTGACGTCGTTTTAATGCTTTATTTCGAAATAGTTTCATCAATTTCTATCTTGCCATCACATATGTATTTTATTTTTTCTTGAAAAGCATTTAAATTGTTGAATACGAGAAAATTTTTCAAGAATACCTATGTAAAAATTGTTTGAGTTAGGTACCTACTCTAGTTTTCTAATTCAGTGACCTTTTTTGGAGTCTTTTGTACCCCCTCCCCCTCTTTTATTTCTCCGATCTGTTTTCTCACTTGGCCATTAATTTTTAACCTACGTATACGAAAACTGTATCAAAAAATTAGATAATTTTATCTCCCAATGCCTCGTTATTTGATAAATATAAAGCAAAACGAATCCTGCGATTATTTTCCCACTCCCATGTTCAAATGGTGTAAAATACCAGAATCATTTCTCGATTCAGTCATTTCGTTATTAGAAAAATGCACGTTATTTTTCATTAAAATTCATCTGACGTATTCATTACCACGTTTCTAAGTACCATTCTAATCTCTTTCGCTCTAACGTACCCGCGTATGAAAAAAATGAAAATGATTCGTGTTAATCGTTCGATCGTACATTAGTAAAATTTTAATTAACTTTAGTAAACGTATAAACCTTCTCTACGTCCTTGATGGTAGCTATAAGTCGAACTACACGCTGATTTTACAGCACCTCGTACAAAATTTAGCCATCTAATTGACCATCCATAAAGTGTATAACTAATTAGGTATGTTTGGTGGCAAAACACACCGAGCAAATTAAACATAATGGCGAAAATAATCAATTCGAAAGAATTTTTTGTCGCTGAAGCTCGAGCTTGGATCACACCTTATTCTATAGTGAATACGTAATGCCTTTCGAAGTGAACTTCAGGTCTAGAGGTACGAGGTAGTACACCAGTACATATTTCACGCCTACCTGATCCGCTGAAGTAGGATTTGTGGCGGTTTTTCTTATCTGACCATCGAGCCGGTTGAGCACGAAGTAATTTTCTATATGGTCACGCATTTCTTGACCTTGCTAATGCGTTTTGTAATACGTTAAACGAGACAAAGATTTACACGTGAGTCGTGAGTATGTGTGCGTGTAGTTCGTTAGCATGATTTGAGTCATGTGTAGCGCACAACGCCAGAAATTAGTGGTATACGAAAATACACCTCGATTTAATGTATTTTTTTCCACCGAAATAGTCCAAAATAACGGTAATGCCCGAGCATGGCTCTAATTACAGGCTTACAGGTGATGAGCTGATGACCACACCGTAAATAATTTCGAACTAGGGCTGTCTGGAATAATTGCCTGGAAATTTTCAAAGATTTGACGTATGGACAAAAAATCCATTATATGTGTCAGTGATCTGAGATGTTTACAGGAAGGACGGTGGTATTTTGGCTCTTGAGACTGAGCTGTCATTGATGGCAGCCAAGACGCGTGTGGTATGAATTCCTCATATTTATAATACGCTTTGCTGGTTTACCGGTGTAATTTGATATATGCGAACGTTTGTGTAATTCGTATTTGCGCGATGAAGACTCGTACGACGAGTGATATATGCGATATTGTTTTGTTGCGTACGCGAATATCCAGTACGTATTTTATTCCGGAATTCGACCGAGGTATAATTGAATTATGTAAAATATACCGTGATTAATTGATGAAGTGACGAAAAGAATGATTTATCGGGATGTTTCCTTTTCCTCTTCCGTTCTTTATTATCGTCACCTCGTTGGTATTGTATGGAATGAATATCGATTTTTGGTGTCTGAAATGGAGGTTTTTCGCGTTGGATTCAGGGCTCTTTTCCAATAAATTCGTTGATATGTTTTTCTAAAATTTTAGTGATTGTGTTGGTATTTTAATTTCGTCATTAGCTTATCTTTGAAATGAACTGTCTGCTTAATTGATTTTTCGACAATGATGAATCACGGTAGAAGTTAGGAAATTAAGGGTATGCTTTTGCTTTTTATCAGTGAAAAATTCAAGATTGTGATATCTTGATGATTGACGAATGAAATATTCTGAAGTTGTTGTGCTTTAGAACAAATTTATCTTTTGAGATATTTTGAAATATTTTCTTCAATTTTTAGAAAAAAAGAATTTTCAACACTATTCTGGATACCTTCTTCTTTGAACTTTAAAAGAAAAATCCAGAATTTCGAAATTCCTTGACTTTTCCAGATGTTCAAAATTCCCTGACTATTCCACGTTTTTCAGAAAGTGGACACTCTGGAATGGCTTCATTTCCTGAAATTTGTACAAATCGTATATGAAGCTAGCCAGGTCAAGCAAAAAGTTGATGACAAAAACATATTCGTTGTGAAACACATCCAAATTCCGGAAAAATTAACAAAATAAGTCAATGAAGTCCAACAAAATTTCTACATTCAAATCCATGGCTTTTGTAGAACTTTTTCAAAATTTTTGCAGATTTTTCAGCGAAACATTTTCACCTTCCCCTCCTCTCATCACTCTCTAAAAAACCGAAATAATCTGGCGATGTTTCAAGGTTTGTACAAAAATTTAAAGGCAAAAATCCGTACTATTTTTGTACTTGTCTGGAACTGATAATTTCTTGGTGTTGGTGATTAGGGGCGAACCTGAAGGGATTTCCAGGAAAGAGGAAAATATGCCAAAATCACTAAAAATCCTAACTCCATACCAGGAGTGCTGATGATCTCTCTGAGCTTTTAAGGAGTTCTGCAAATTTGGTCGGAATTTTCAAATGTCATAAAAAAAAACTTTCAAAAATTTCAAAAATAAACGAGATGAAAAACTCGAAATTCATTTTTTTACTTTTTTTCATTTGTGTTATAAATTGAGAAAACATTTTTCAATGAATAATAGAAGAGTTTTGAACCAAATGCAGGTCTTTTCTGTAAAAATTTTCAATTTGTAGCTCATCGTGTCATCGATTTGTCAATCAGAACCCTACCATCACTTTCATTATTAGGCATCCTGTAAAGTGTAAACAAATCCAAATAAAGTTAGGAAGGTTCTTTTCATTAATTAAGCTGTAGAGGCTGAAAAATCTTCGTAAAAATATCTTCGAAAATTAAAATTGAAACGTGAATTTATAATAAAATTTCATATTTTTCAAAAAGAGCAAAAGTAATCGAACCAACAGCAACATTTTTTTTGAAAAATACTTTTAAAAAAACTAAAATTTTATCATTTTTGAGTAAGTACAAAAATCCTTAAAAGTGAATAATGTAAAGTTTTCATTACTCTCTCTATATTATAAATCAGTGAAAATTATTGAAAACCACTGAGAAACGGTCAGAATTGCAGCACACTAGAAAATTAGTGAATTTTTTCAACTGAAAACAAATCAGTGAAAAAAATCGCTGGAAAATCAGTGAAAGTTCACTAAAAAGTCAGTGAAATTTATGAAATTTGCTGAAAAATTAAAGAAAATTTGCTGAAGCTGTGCTGCAATTCTGACTATTTATGAGTGACTTTTCACTGATTCAGAACGCGAGATTACAAACGAAATTATTGTGGATTTTTCGAAATTTACATCCATCGAAACTCTCGGCAAGTACCAACATCCAACAATTTTTGATAATTTTTATTCCCAACAATCGTTCCTATAAAATATTTGCCATTCTCATTATCACAACCCTCTTTGCTCATACTGACCCACTTGACCCACATCTGAAGCCATCTCATAGACTCCCTAACTCACCCCAAGTATCAATCTCATCATCAATCCCCTGCTTTTTTACGTAGAAAACCAACAAGTGGAAACACTATCCTTCTCGTAACATCCGAATTGAACCTTGCAATTACCACACGCGAGAGTATTTCATAAACCATAATTCATCTTCAATTGTAGCCTAGGAACCAACTACTTCGGTTGAATTTACAACTGATCGACATAAGCAGGCCAGTTTTTAATAATTTTTCACCAAACACTCCGTCATAACGTCCGATCAGATTCGGATAGGGCTTTCCTCCAATAAATCCTCGTTTTTCATTCTTCTCAATAACCGACTTTCCAGTTTCCGTCACCGTCTCTCTTTGTCAAGCATTGTAACACCACGACTGCGACATGCCGATGAAATTAATCAACACGGTACCACCTTTTCTCCCAACTACTCTAACAACAAGATACCAACAATAAGAAAAAAAAGGAGAGATAATCAAACCGTACGATGACGAATTTATCATCTCGAATGCGTCGATGGCTCGATGCTTTCACGGTAATTAAGACAAGCGGACGCGTGCCCGCGCCCGCGTCTGCCTTGATATTTTCACATCGAGTCATACGGGTGTGCTTTGAAATCTGTATCGTTGACCGCCGTATGACTCATTCGGCGATACCCCGGAAAAGAAATCAAAAACCTGTTGTTATAGTAACGCGAATATCGAATCGCGTGTCTGAAAAAATTGCCTCCAGCTTGAAAGAGACACATTGAAAATTCGCGACGACCTACACCTCTACTATGGAATATTAGTCATCGTACGGTCATTTTTGTTCCCTATGCCAAAGCTCACGCTAAAAATCGCTTATCACATTAATCCAGTGTATCAACGACCGCGATGAATCATTCGCCAGTACATCGCCTGGGTTACAAATAAGGAAACAATTTAGCTCCTGAATTTATTTACACACATTGTACACGAAAGGGTCGAACCTGCGTAGTTCATGAAAAACAATAAGTCCCATTAATCGGAAACCTCTCGTTAGTAAAATTCAACATACAAGGCATTTCGAGCACTGCTCGTCCATGAGTCAACGAATACGAATAGCGGTTTTATAAACTGCGATAAGATATACATACAAACGTAATCAAACATTCATTCGGGTACGCATAATATATCGTGTTTTTCCCATAACCGAAATTTTTACTCGTGTTTATACTGGTTTTTCTAGATCTCACGATAGATTATTTTTTAACCGACAGCGACACGAGCCATCGTGAGGAATTTACCCAGAAACAGAAGAATATGCGGAAAGGCAGGAGGGATTGAGGGAGTCCAGCTGTTTGAAATGTTTACGATTCGAACATACAGTATATTTCCAATTACGATATGAAGTTCCATTTTTGTCTTCATACCCCCCCCCTCCCCTACCGCCTTGATTCTGAGAAAAAGACATGTTATACCTGCATATGATACATGCAAAATTCATTATTATGAAGACGATTTCTTGGTAGAGTTTATTGAAATTATCAAAATAAAATATTTTTGGAAAATTCCATGTTTTAATTTCTAATCACTCCATGTACCCATTTATATCTATTCATTCACAGAGGAAAGTAATCAGAAAATTAAAAGAAATTTTATGACCATACAAATACATATTTCGTAACCCTGAAGGCTGGTGTTCCGATTTTGCTCAAAAATTTTTTACTGGTTCTCTTTGATAGTCCAATAAAGGAATCACTGTCATTTCGATCCTAATCCTCCAGGAAGGTGAAGTTGTTCTAGTAATTTTCGTAAAGTTCGGATTTTTTTTACAAAACAAATCAACTTGGAAGGCCCATATCTCGAAATTGGTTTTGAGTCGAAGATGAATTTCTTTGAGCGGTTTTGTTGAGAATTAAAAGGAGATTTAGAACCAATGGTTAAAATTTTAAGAGTTCAAAGGTTCAATTTTTGAGACAAAAGTTCAATTTTTCGTAATGAGCACAAAAATTCAAAGTAATTATTTGAAAATCTGAAAAAATTACAGCGAGGAGAACTTTTTGTGTGCTCTTCACGTCTTCACCTATTTTTTTACTTTTCAAGGTAGGATCTCAATACCTCTAGGGGATTCAGGTGTCCTAAATTTTGACAAAAATTCCAAAAAACGGAAAAAGAGAAGTGACATATCGATTCTTACTAGTCTGAGGACGCTGAGTTTGAATATCGGTCTACTTTTAGACTCCACCCCTCTAAAACTCCCCACCCACTTCCTCGTGGCCAAAATCTCAAAAACTTGAAAATGACCTGCAACATCGTTTGTTACGTTTTTAAGGTCGCTGAGTACGGATCAGGGTTGGGCAGGATTTAAATCCTTTTGGATTTAAAATTCAAAAAATCTCAGGATTTCGCATTTTGGAGTTAAAATCCTATTTTTTCAAAATCTTTCACCTTAAAATTAAAAATTTTTCATGTTTCGTGATCCAGTGATTAGTGTTTAGGCTTTCGGTTCAGGCATCAAAACATTTCATTTCGTAGTTGTGCCCAATTTTGTAATCAATTTTATAATAAAAACGTTTCGGAGTTCAGAATAATTAAAAATTGTTTTTCATCATCTTTACTTGGATTCTGAAATTTGGATTTTAAATCTACTTTCTGAAAGGATTTCGGATTTTGGATTTGAAATCCATGTTTGCCGGGGATTTCGAATTTCGGATTTGAAATCCTTTTGTCCCGGATTTTTTTGCCCAGCCCTGGAACGAATATTCATTTATTTTTTGGATATGGTCTCTCAGTGTTCTCCCGTCCTCACAAAATCGGAGAAAACTGAGGAAAAAAATTTGAACAACTAGTGGCATATTGATTTCTACTAATTCGAGGGTGCTAAGCTCGATTATCAACTTTGTTTCTTCATCTGGCTCCTCCGCGCCCCCCCCCCCCATTATCAAAAAATTGAAGACATTGTTTTTTTTTAAAAAATAAGGATGTACATGGCTTTAAACCACGAAAAAAGTAGATAATAGGTAACAAGGGAGGTATCCCAAGTCAAAGAAAAATTTTGAGCTGAAACGATAATAAATCCAGAGTACATCATGAAAGAACCCCATATCCAAAATTTCAGGAGCTGAAGTTCATTTATCAAATATTGATGAATTTTTGACAAAATTATGCCGCAAAATCTAAAAATTTATTCAAATTAACAAAAAAGAGATGAAATAATGTGCACTGAGAAAAAATTGTGGTATTATTTACCACAAATTATTGCATTTCTATCAGTTTTAGCGATAAATGTGGTATTTTTCGCCATTCTGATGGTAAAAATTACCACATAGCAAAAGAACCACAGTTTTATAGCCAATAGTACCACAATTGTGGTTAATTGTGCTACAGCTGTGGTTAAATATACTACAGCTGTGGTTAAATATACTACAGTTGTGGTTAATTATACTACAAATTGTGGTACACATTAAAATGTGTTACTATAAGTGTGGTATTATCAATATAAAGCTGTGTAGAGAGAAAAATGATTTAGAACAAATTTAAAAGTGGTGAAATGATGTGATAACTTTAAACAAATACTTTTTTAATCCCTGTGCATAGTAAATTAATTGAATTCGGAAATCAGAACATTATTAGAAAAATTGGATGAACATGATGTGAAATTTTGAGCTGAATAAGTATGTGAACATAACATTTTAATGCATCTTTCTAAACCTCCTTTGTTTCAAAATTCAATCATTTTTATTATAAATCAATTATAACATGTAATTCCATCAAATCATAATTGAATTTTACCAAAAATACATAATATATTAATTAATTTCCCTATTTTATATACGCACCCGGTGGCGTAATGGTTAAGCAGACATAGTTTAGGGAATTATAGGTGTAGGGTCCCAGGTTCGAATCCCACATAGGGCAAAAAATTTGTGAGAGTAGAATAAATTGATTAGGACATGAGATCATGATAATGTGTGTCCTGAACTGAATAATCATTGGATAAAGCATGCCAGTATTGAATTTTATTTTTAAAAAACAATTTTAATTTTATTATTGCACGCCATAATTACCATTAACTGTAGCAAAACTACCACAGTTGTGGCAAGTGAATTTCAAATACTACAACTGTGGTAATCAAAATATGAAGTACCACAGTTGTGGTAGGCTACCACAGTTGTGGTAATTGAAATAAAAAGTACCACAATTGTGGTGAAAAGTGCCACAAGCTCGGACTGGATAAGGTTTGCCACAATTTTGTAGTCAATATCACCACACTTTTTTCTCTCAGTGTGGTAGATACTCTATTTTCAACCTCCCGAGTCGATTGAAAGTAATTTCAAGATGTTTCGGAGCCTCCAGAAAATTTCAGAATTTTTTGGAGGCTTGGAAACGACTTGAAACCGCTTCCAATCGATTCGGGGGGTCGAAAATAGGGTATTTACCAAATTTCAGTTTTTTTTTTATTGATTAGATCAAATTTTCATATTTTCCAGGACGATGAGGTATAATTTTGAGATTTCAAAATTTCGCCAAAATTCGGGAAATGGACTTCAGCACCTGAAATTTTTAATAAGAGGTTCTTTTATGAAGCACTTTCGATTTATTTTTGTTTGGGGTCAAAATTTTACTTTGACTTGGGATACCTCCCTTGTAAATATTAACATCGATAATTAAACATACAAAATCGTGTTTTTGATGAATTTGTTGCATATTCAATTGGCCTGCTTCTGCTATAGGAACTTTAATTTCGGGAAACGTAAAAAATCAGAGTGAAATTAGCTTTCAAAGTTGACCCTTTTCGGGAAAAATTCCAATTGTATGACAATCAAGAGGACCAATCCCCCTCCTCATGGAGGATTAGGATCGAAATAAAGATTGTTTCTTCATTCGATCATCGAAAGGAACCCGTAAAAAAATTTCTGAGCAAAACTGGAAGACTTAAGATTGAAACTGATGCGATTTGAGGGGGAATGAGCCAAAACAAAACAAAAACGTTTGCAAAAACACTTCTCTAAAAATCACCCTACTTCAGCATATAGGAATTTCACTGACTTCTTTTTTAAATAAAAATCGTAAGCTAAAGTCCAAGAAATAATTTCAATTTTTACAAAAATTTCACGCTCTGACTTCTATTTTTTCTCCAAAAGTATCTTCTTACACGTTCAAAATTTCAACATTTTTAAGGATTGGGTTCTATATGGAGCTCTTGGAGACATGATACAACCTTGAAACCAACTTTTTCGAAATTCTGGTATTCTCTACCAAAATACGGTAAATATTTCTCAGAAAAATTAAAAAGGAACACTCCAAAAATGCACTGCGTCCAAAAATCGTAACGTTGCAGCCCTAATGGGAGAAAAACAACGCAACAAATTCGAATAATTTTCATTGAATTTTTTTTCGATTTTGAAAATTGAGATTGCTAATTGCTTCTCTTGTCAAATTCTATTAATGTGAATATAGACATTATAGAAAACTGGTCCTCAAAGTGAAGAGAAAATAGGGATCAAATTAACATTTTCTAGCAGGGGCATCATGATCCCAGATAGGAAATTTTCAAGAAAGGGAATGAATCTCGAAACAAGGAGGATGGATTAAAAAAGAATCCAACAATTTTTCGTATTCTAGATTATTAATCAACCATAAAATTACTTATCTCGATGTAACTAGACTGAACGAGGGGGAGGGGAGGAGAATCAGAGACAGTAGAGACCTAGAGACACCTTTCCTCGATTCCTCCTAATGAAGATAAAATTTTATTTTCAATCGAAAAAATTTAGATTCGAGTAGAAAAATTTAGAAAAGCGATCACTTTAAAAAAAAAATTTCGTGAATTATTAAAAAAGTAGAAAAAATTGCATTTTGAATTGAAATACTCTGAAAAAATTCCATCTCAGGATCATTTGAAAACATAAATTTTTAACCAACTTTAAATAATACCAATCAATTTTGGTTCTTTTTTGTTTCTCAATGAGACTACTCCACCATAAAACTAACATTCAGATCACTTTCTCACTCTAATTACCCCTAAAAAAACATTTACTTCTATTTCAAAATTTCAAAAACTCGTCACCAGTTCAAAAAAACTCCACCAACGAATCGCTTTTCACCGCACACCCTTCAGAGTCCATTCAACTCATACGGAGTTCCAAATCCGACAAATAAAACCAATGGTCCGATCGAATGACCAGCTTGACCGCGATCTAAATCTACGTATTTCAATATTCATCTGTTTCTGTTTGCGGCCATTTGGAAACTCTTATCGAGCTGACACAATCAAGATAAACGTGACAGCATCGTACAGTCTACATAACAAATCTCTTGCCAGGCGAATAATGTTCAACAAGCAATAAAACCGACAAGCCCGGTCGTAAACTCAACTAAAGGGTTAATGCTTTAAGAATACATATTTCACGACGGCCACGTATGACTTTTTTTATTTTATCAATGGTATCGAGGCATACGGTTTATTGGACTTCTCATATACGGTATTTTTATACTCGAGTCGTTAATCTTTCACACAGATACATAGCAATAAGAAGATAACCCAGAGAAAGCCTCGATGGCACTCTGATCGCCTTTCTGAGTACTGGATGAAAATATATGTAGATGACGTATTGCGGCAATTCAAAACCAACCGAGGTTTCAAAATAATACGATGTATGTAATTTGCTACATACCTACTCGATGTTTTTGTAACCGACCTTGGCCGCAGTTTGACTTAATGCGGAGGTATTCTCGAAAAAGAATCTCGTAATTGTAACGAGCACTGTGATGATAGACCAAGAAAAGAACACGTTGACGGTCCCAAGACCCCAAAGCTATTGGAATAACTTCCGGTCTAGGTAAATCAATAAAAAAATGAGTTTGGTGAACCAAATAACCAGCGAGAATATACCTTAAAAGGGTAAAAAGAAGCTCGAGCCGCGAGCATTTGTTCACCAGTGATTATAAATATTGGAAGGCGATACGACCATACGACGACCCATCGTCATTGTACATTTTAACAATCGTATGTTAATGAGACCTTGCAATGGATGCGATAAGTTGTACACCTTAGTTCGTCGCATTTCTATAACTATTTGCCAAACTTATGCGGATTGTTTGATCGAAAAACAGTCATTGTTTCAGGATCACTTCCAAGTATTCGATCAAACTAGGTCTCTGTGTTTTGGAAAAGTTTGATTCATTCTTAATTGAATCGCGACCTTCTTCGGTTCGTTACATAGAAGAAAACCGCGTAATAAAAGGTAAAGAGAGTTACGTAAACAGCGTCGTAATTAGTATCGCACCATTTGCAACAATTTCAACGTCCGTGTCCCCTCAATCGTTTGATGGTAATTGGCGAATATTTTTTATTAGCTCTGCGGGTTGTCGATGAAAACGCCGTGTAATATCGAGCAATTTTCATTAGGTAATTCAGGCGCGGAAGTGAACCATAGAATTGAATGTAATTAGTACAAAAACAGGCGAAAATTTGGGCGCAGAAGTGGATGAGTCAGAGAGGATTTTATGGTTAGGGAGGGTGAGAGACGATTTTTAAATACTGAAGTACTCAAATCACAAGTACAAAAAAAATTGGTGATAAAAATCGTGACATAATCATAATCCATAGTACTTTTTTCTTCAGTCAAAATTATATCTCATTTTGAAAAATTTCAAACTTCTTGAATAAAAAATCCTTCTCTTTCTCAAAATTTGAAATCAAATTGACGAAAAATTGAACTTTTATGGGAAAAAATGCAAGTCTATCCCTAAAAAATATTATTAACACGAATATATTTTCAAAATGGGATTAGTTACATTTTTTTAGCTGAAAAAAGACCTAAAAAAAACTTGAAATTTTTTTTACAAAAATACTTAGTTGAAATAATCACTTTTTGTTTAATATGAAAAATTTGGGAATATTTAATGCGAAATTATTTTTCAATGTGTTGAAATTGCTTGGAAATTTTGAAAATTTGAAAAAAAAGGAGTCAAACTACAACCATCATAGCGAGATTTTTGAAGAAAAAAGTAACTTTCAGTAAGTAACTTTTTTTGAGCAAAAAGTGAGAAAAAAATGACCAAAAAGTAACCAAAAGTAACCAAAAATTCAATTTTTTTCAGGGGCAAATTGTTTTTTGCTGATTTCTGGGGGAGGGGGAGTATTTTTTGTAGTTTTCTGCAGTCATTTCAAAGATAAATCAACTGAAAAGACGTGAATAATTTCATTTATTAAATTCCTTCGTCAAAACAACAAACTAGCAAAAATCTTTTTTTTATTTTTTTATTTAAGAATTTTTAAAAATAGAAATTTCTACGTGAAAATTTGAATTTTTCCTGGAAGTGCGAAGAAAAAGTAACTTTTGAGGAGAAAAAAGTAACCAAAGTGACCTTACACCCTAAAAAAGTGACCCGCTATGATGCCTGCAAAATACTACCTGACTTTTTGACAAAAAAAAATCAAATTAATTGATACTTGAAAAAATTATTTTAGAAGTTTCTAATGTCTGCAAACAGAATATTAAAAAGTTGCAGGAAAGAAAATTGATTCTATTATTATACAATTTAATAAATTTGCTTAAAAATTTAGAAAATTTGAAAAAAAAAACCTCAAATATATGAGAATTTAAAAAAAAAAGTCATCTTTACACTTATAATTCAAGTTATATATTTGATGTGTAACTAATTTTTCAACAAGGGGAAATCTCTAAAACATATCCATGATTCAAATCAAAAGTTTTTACTCCATAGTAAAATCTTGTAAGTATAATTTTTTACAAGATATTTTATTTACCAATATTTTCATAAATATATAAAAAATTGGGTACTCTTCAAAATCAAAAAAAAAATTGAATATAATTAGCGTATTGACTAGTTTTTGGAGAAAAAACTACAGAAATACACATGAACCTGACAAATTGCAATTCAAATTTTTTTCGAGATTGAAATATAAAAATACATTTTTTCTGATTCAGTCTTACTTTTTTTCCAAAAAAATCCGTTATGCAAATCTTTTAATTCGCTCTTCAAGGAGGAGGATTTTTTCGAATTTTGGACAACATACTAAAAAAAATATCGTAAAAATGTGAATAATTTATTCTTTTCAAGGTGAACGAAATAATTTGGCCATTAGTCCATAGTCACAATCCCAAAAATTATTATCTCGAGAACATTAAAAACATCATTGCAATTTTTTGAATGGTATTTATTTCACATGAAAATATCAACTACTGAGAATTTTTCAGCATTTTTATTCAGAAAGGTTGTAATCAAGTTTAAGATCAATTTTTCAATCAAAGGAATCGTAGTTTATTTTTTCCAAAAAAAAGTGACTTAGTACCCTAAATCAAGAAAAAAGTGACCAAAAAATCCTCATGATCAAGGACATCATGCAAAATGTCAATCAAAAATTCAAAATTCAGAAATTGAATTTCTTAATTTTTTCTCGACTTATTAAAAATTTACATTAATTTGTTCAAATCAGTCCCATATTCCTGAGCAAAACATGAACTAAAATTCGAAAAATGGCGATTTATAGAAACAAAAAAAAATCAACGTTTCATGCATATTTTAGATGAACATATTAACCTTTCTTCTAATTTTTTTCCCGAACTGAAAAATAAAGGAACCTAAGATTTCTGAATGCATCTGGTAAGTATTCGAATTTATTTGTTTCGTTTCAATAATCTCTTTTTTGAAAACTTTTGGACAGAATTCTCGACTTTTTTTAAAACATATTATCTACTTCTCGACTTCATTCAAAAATCACGAATTTTTTTCAACTTTCTCGAAAATTTTGTTTATAAAATTGAAAGAGGGTGATTAAGGAACATAGCAAGAAAAAAATTGTTATACTCTCTGAAATTAAATCAGAGAAAATTCTAAAAGCTAGAATTTGAATTTTCAATTCTGAATAAGTAATTTTTTTCCATAATTACTGATTCAATCAGTAAATGTAACTTTTTACTGATTAATTTCAGTAATTATTGAAAAAATTTCCGATTCAAAAATTAAAATTCACAAATTAAATCAATAGTTTTTCACTAATTGGTAGTAAGATTTCTCTGATTTTTTTAGTAACTCAATTCCATCTATTTTTTCAGTGAATTTTCACTGATTCACATTAAAAGAGTCGAATGTAATGATTTGTCTCGAGTGAGGCGCATTTTTCAATTTTATAAGGCGAGTTTTTATCAATTTATAGCTCAATTAACAGAGAAATGCTTTAGGTATAATAAATAATTCACTGAAAAGAAACATAGATCAATTAGAAATTGGAAAAAATTGAATTTTTGGAAATAAGTGATTCAAACGATTAAAAAATAACTAGTAAGAGCAGTGATTTCACCAAAAGTGGCAACACTGACTATGTCATCATAACTCAATTTCCCTTTGAATGCAAAACAAAATGAATGAAAAAAAGGTCAGGTCTCCAAGTTGATTTCCTTTCTGGTTCGTTATTCTCCCTTGAAATTTTCAACTATCCTCTATCTTGCTGAATTTCAGAGGCTCATTACTCCGCCAGAAAATCTATGAGACCAATTTAGTCAATTATTTTTACTCGTATGCAAAATTTGAAAAAATTCGGAGACTCTTTGCAAAATTTTTGATCAAGTTGATATAGAATCACTCATTATTATTGATTTTTTAAAATGAATTTTGATCTAATTTCAAGGGTATGGAGACGGGGAGGGGGGTTCAAATCTCTAAACTGGCTAAAATTCGAATTGAGCGATCTCGAAAACATCAAAAAAATACTCATACTTTTTTTTTTGAAATTTTCACTCAAATCTGAGGGTACAGAGGACTGAGAAAGTGAAATAGAGACGAAATTCGAACTTAATATCTTCAAAAACATAACAAACGATATAAATCATACAGTGGTTTTGTTTCGTTGTTTTTTTAATTTCCAACTTCCTCACTGGATCTTACAGAATGACTCAATCAATAAAGATGGTTTGAAAAAAATCTAAACCATCCTACTTTTTTTCGTACTTAGAAAAATATGAACAAAAAATATTCACAAGTAGAATTCTATCAATACAGGAAAACATGTCAAAAATATGAGTACACTGATCCATCGTAAAAAAAGGAGGAAGTGAGATAACGAATTTATCAATATGTTACACGTACTACATACCTATCTACCTTACATGTTGGTGAATTTTCGAGGAAAACTCGTAAGTTGTTCGTAGATATACTACCATCAATATTTCTCAAAATTTTCGTAACCGTGAACTAATCATAAGGAAATAGGTAACTAGATGTAGGTACACTCGTATTTCCTACTGATTTCATCAGGAAAACATACAACTATGGTATAATTACAGGAAAAACCCTTATAGAAAAATCGCTAGGTACCCAAAAAACAAAAGCTTTTTAACACAATAACCCAAAATTACCGAACCTTGAACAAATTAAAACCTTGACATTTATTCTACTTATCACGTAAATATACCGAACCGAACTCAAACCACCTGTCTATATCCACCCTCTGACTTTTATCGATCAGCAATATAAATTCCTCGAAGCAAAACACGTTTAAATTTTCGAGCTCATTATTTCGCATACGAAATCGAATCGCATTTTACATACGCACGTATTTATACGAGATTACATCTCATGTCAAAAGGGCAACTCCATTAAATGGTTTACAAATTGAAGATATGCGATATTTCGTAACACATTACAATCTCAGATGTTAATAACGAATTCGGTGTGCCCAAAAAGCAGCAAAAAATTACAAGACTTCGCTCTTTGTTCGATGAAAATAATTACTCGATTGTCACTCGAATAACGAACGAGTCGATACGAATGCGATAAATTTAATATCCTCAACGATAAGATATGGAGTTTATTTTAGCTCGACGTTCAGCTGCTGGCTCCAACGATGTATTTTTCTCAACCGGCAAGCAGAATCTTGCGATTTGAATGTCGGTATTTTTCATATCGAAAAATAATCATTTTTGCGGAGGCACTCCTTCGATACGTCATGGAGGAAATTACCTATCATCCGAGTAAAAGTGCATGACTCAATTTTATTACGCATTGCTTTCAAGGTTTGATTAGAACACCGCGATGTAGGAAAATATTTTGGATAAATATTCAATTAAACAATACCAACGAGCATATTTCAAACGTAACGTATTTCGTAATAAGCAACGTATTTACATGCTTTAAAACTATGCGAGCACGAGACCCGCATACAATATAACAAATAATTACTTGTTAAATGTTTTTTCGTAATCCTTGATTTGTTTTCTGGAAAATTCCTTGAATTCCATGAAGATATTGTTGTGGCCTCTTACGAAATTTCTTGGGATTTGTTCTCCTTCGTTTATCAACTGTCTTCTGTTCAAAACACTGCTCAATTCTTCATCAACGGGCATGATTTTCTTCGGAAAAGATTACAAATAGGGAAACGAATGTATCACGTCGAACGATAATTAACGATTTTTAGATAAAAACTTCGATGTCAATTTAACGTAAATTCATGAAAAATAATATCGCGCGAAGAATGAATAACGAATAAGTTAAAACATCGAATCCAGCGGACAAACTGGCGGAATTGATCCAGCTTCTACAAAAACAACACTTCGAAAAGGGAGTGAGACGCGAAAATGATAACGAAAGCGAAGCGAGGCCGAAGAGCGAGTGTAGTTCGGCAAAAGCACGAAAGGCACCCTCTGGAATACCTGAGGTACACTGATAAAACCGATAAAACGAATCTGCATTGAACGATGTATGTGCGAACATCAATGAACGACAGTGGTAATGTAATGTTGCCAACCTAGTTTAGTTAAACTGGAAATTCTTGTATGTAGGATGAAAACAATTATTTTTTTCACTGAATGAAATATGTACGCTAACGCTGGGTAGCGGTGGTGTGTGCTCACCGGCGTGTAAGAGAGTAGAGTGGGTAAATGGGAAGAGCTCTGTCTTTTTCTCTTTTTTTCACATGTCATTTCACTTATTAGGTCTTGAAATACCGTCACCGACAACAAAGACAGAAAGCGATCCAGAATCAAGATGAACTGGTGATGTGATATTACAAGTTATACGTAATTTTCGGGAAAAAATACCTTACTTCAAAATAAATACCAAGTATTTTAATCGAAGAAGTCTGAAATGTATTTATATTGATAATTACCATAGATTATTTAAAATTTAAAATGGAAAAAATTAATTGGAGGTAATTAATTTTTTCTACTTTGGTTTTCAAATTTGAAATGCAAAATTTTGGAGATTTGATACAATGATACATATGGAAACCACTGCAGAATAGGAGTAATGAGGTATCTATTATAAATACCTAAATAAAAACTTATAAAAAATTCATTGCAGACGGAGGTGCTTATCGAATTTTTAGTTCGGAACATTTGTTGCAATTCAGTCCCTAATGAAAGAAAATTTACGTTTTGGGGCTCAGAAAAGGAGTTGGGATGAGCTGATGAGTTGTCTGAAATTTAGACATGTTCGAGAATCGAAATGATATTGATTAGCCCCATTGATGAATTCAAAATTTTAAAAATAAATAAATAATGTGTGACGTGTTGTTTGTCAGGTTTTTTAGGGCACAGAGTTCGAATGTTATGCTTATTTTTTCGATTTAACCCTTCAGTGCTCCCTTAAAACTCCAAAATTGAAAAAAAAGAGTGCAGAAAATGAAAATAGCGTGTGGCAGATTAATTTTCACTGATTTGAGGTCGCCGGTTTTGAATATCGACATAATTTACAATCAGTTTGACACACTCGGGGCGCTCTAATTCGTCCCCCTTCCCCAACTTCTTTTTTGTAATCCTGGAGGGACAAAGTTTGAAAAAACGTTGCAAGATAATGAGGTAATTTTGAAAGTTCAAAAGTTGTCAAAAATTAAGAAATGAATTCGAAAATCTGAAAGAGTGATGAGGGCAAAAAAAGTAAAACAACTAATCAAAAATTTCCTCTTCAACGAGGGGGGGGGGGGGGTGAATTTTCACTCATGCCTTATATGTGAGAAAATTAGAAAGATTTAATTTAAATAACTCTGCAACTCATGGCATTCAGGACGTAATTTTTTTTACTAGTCGTAGGTATACCTGTTGCATTTTTTCTGGAAGAAATCATTTTACAGGCTATGCAGAACTAATTGCTGAAATTCGAGTGGGGGGGCACTGCAGTAACTCTTGGTATGAAATTTACTAAAAATTTGAATTCCGCAATCTCATTTCTTTCAACATTTGAAAATTATATTTTTTTTCTAAACGTTTTCCCCTCTACATTTTTGAGAAAACTATTGAAAATGTTAAGTAAATCAAAAAATTAGTTGGCGTGTAAGAAGTGTGGTGGATTTCATTTCGAAAGGCAGAGAGTAAGATGAAAATGAAGAAAATATCTTCTTGAATTTTCTCAAAGTTCTACCGAACAGAAAGATTTCAAACTCTCCGAGAGTAACTATATTTCGCATCCTCAAATTCACTTGTATAACTCAGTTTTTTATAAAAAAAATTAAAAAATTATAGGTGGGAGGGAGATGGGTGTTGCTAAATTTTGAGTGGGAATTCTTTAGTAATCTGTAACATGAAATGGGCAAAAAAATTGGATTCTATGACCTCAAATTCGAGAATAAACATGTATAGTTTGTCCTATTTTATCTCATTTTGATCAAATTTGGAAATTTGTCAGTTTTCGAAAATTATTTTTTCCTTAATAATAAGGAAACTATTGAATAAATCGAAAAATTTATCATCACAAAAATTACTTAGGATGTCAAGTTCTACGGGAATAGTAGGTTTTGAAACCCTAATTACCAACCTTCTTTATTCGTACTTGCCTATTATAGGATTAAAAATTCAGGTAGGTAATTACGACTTCAAAACCAACCACTCCTATAGAACTCGACATTCTGAGTAATTTTTGTGATTACAAATTTTTCAATTTACTCAATAGTTTTCTTAATATCAACGAAGAGATAATTGTCAAAAAATAGGAAATCTTCAAATTTTGGACAAAAAAAAATCAATTAGCATAAACCGAAATTGTTTTCTCCCTAAATCGAGGTAGTAGAATCCAAATTTTTGGTCCATTTCATCCTTGGAGTAACCCAAATTCCCCCACTCAAATTTTGTGGCATTTTTTTCCATTTCGGCTTATAAAAATAAATTTTTTCTGAAAAAATTCCGCACGTGCGTCGATGATGTAAAAATACAGAAGTGTACAAAATTTGAACTATTTGGTTGAGTAGAAGCCGAGAAAATTGATTTTTTTGTCGATTTCATCTCGATTTTCTGATTTTCTGATGCACTCAAAAAAGTACACTGTATACTATAGTACTAGGCTACGTTTTTTCGTTCCAAGCGAAGAAGCGAAGTTTTCTTGCAAATTACGATTTTTTTTATTTCCTCAGCTTCTACTCAATGGATTTTGTTCAAACTTGGCAAACGAATACTTTTTTACATTTTCGATGCATGTGTGGAATTTTTTCAAAAAAAAAATTATTTTCATAAGCCGAAATGGAAAAAAAATGCCCCAAAATTTGAGTGGGGGGCCTTTGGGTTACTCCAAGGATGAAATGGACCAAAATTTGAATTCTACTACCTCGATTTAGGGAGAAAACAATTTCGGTTTATGCTAATTGATTTTTTTTTGTCCAAAATTTGAAGATTTCCTATTTTTTGACAATTATCTCTTCGTTGATATTAAGAAAACTATTGAGTAAATTGAAAAATTTGTCATCAGAAAAATTACTTAGGATGTCATGTTCTACGGAAAATAGTAGGTTTTGAAACCCTAATTACCAACCTTCTTTATTCGTACTTGCCTATTATAGGATGAGAAATTCAGGTAGGTAATTACGACTTCAAAACCAACCACTCCTATAGAACTCGACATTCTGAGTAATTTTTGTGATTACAAATTTTTCAATTTACTCAATAGTTTTCTTAATATCAACGAAGAAATAATTGTCAAAAAATAGAAAATCTCCAAATTTTGGACAAAAAAATTCAATTAGCATAAACCGAAAGTGTTTCCTCCCTAAATCGAGGTAGTAGAATCCAAATTTTGGGTCCATTTCATCCTTGGAGTAACCCAAAGGCCCCCACTCAAATTTCGGGTCATTTTTTTCCATTTCGGCTTATGAAAATAAATTTTTTTCTGAAAAAAATTCCACACATGCATCAAAAATGTGAAAAAGTATTCGCTCGCCAAGTTTGAACAAAATTCATTGAGGAAATAGAAAAAAATCGTAATTTACAAGAAAACTTCGCTTCTTTACTCGGAACGAAAAAAACGTAGCCTAGTTACTATAGTATACAGTGTACTTTTTTGAGTGCATCAGAAAATCAGAAAATCGCGATAAAATCTACAAAAAATCAATTTTCCCGGCTTCTACTCAACCAAAATGGTTCAAATTTTGAACACTTCTATATTTTCACATCATCGACGCACATGTGGAATTTTTCAGAAAAAATTCATTTTCATAAGCCGAAATGGAAAAAATGACCCGAAATTTGAGTGGGGGCCTTTGGGTTGCTCCAAGGATGAAATGGACCCAAAATTTGGATTCTACTACCTCGATTTAGGGAGGAAACACTTTCGGTTTATGCTAATTGAATTTTTTTGTCCAAAATTTGGAGATTTTCTATTTTTTGACAGTTATTTCTTCCTTAATATTAAGAAAACTATTGAGTAAATTGAAAAATTTTGTAATCACAAAAATTACTCAGAATGTCGAGTTCTATAGGAGTGGTTGGTTTTGAAGTCGTAATTACCTACCTGAATTTTTCATCCTATAATAGGCAAGTACGATTGAAGAAGGTTGTTAATTAAGTTTTCAAAACCAGTTATTCTTATAGAAATCGATATCCTTAGTAAGTTTGGTTATTATAAATTTTTCAATTCATCAGGTAGTTTCCTTAATTTTGAGGAAAAAAGAATTGCCAAAAAATTGAAAATCTCCAAATTTTGGGGAGAAAAATCTCAGTTAGCAGAAACCGAAAGTGGTTTTCTTCAAATTGACGATGCAGAATACAAATTTTGGGTTAATTTCATCATATAGGAGTAACCTCAGTACCTCACTCAAATTTCAACCCATATTCCTCCTTTTAGGACTATGAAAATGAAATTTCATGACGTAAAAATATATAAGTGTATTTCATTTGAACGTAATCCATTCAGTAGAAGCTGAGAAAATGCAAAAAAACATAATTTAAAAGGAAATTTCGCTTGAAGCGAGAAAACTCAGCAGTGGATTACCGAGTGCTCGATTAATTATGGCTCCCCCCGATACTTTTTATGTCAAAAATCGTAAGTTGGCAATACTTCTTTCAATTAAACAAATCGAATGAAGTGTAGCCAACTTACGATTTTTGACCTAAAAAGTATCGGGGGGGAGCCAGAATTAATCGAGCACCCGGTACCTATAATATACTGTGTACTTCATCTATTAGAACAGAAAAAAAGATAATCACGATGAAAATAACAAAAAATCAATTTTTTCTGCTTCTGTTCAAATTTTTTCAGAAAAATGTTAATTTTTATAAACCGAAAAGGGGGAAATATGTGCCGAAATGTGAGTATGGGGCACTGGGGTAACTCCTATGATGAAATTGATCAAAAATTTGCACTCTGCGACCTCGATTTAAGGGGAAACACTTTCGGTTTGTATTAATTCAGTTTTTTTGCCCAAAATTGAGAGATTTCAATTTTTTACAATATTTTTCTCAAATGTAAAGAACGAACGAATACGAATAAATGTATTTGTTTCGGTTTCACAAAATATCGGAGGCTGCGGTATACAAAGGGTGAAATGTACAAATGACACCCCCCCCCCCCCCCCCATTACATCAGATAAGGATTTTCACAGCATAAAAAAATGTCTTTTTTGGAGATAAAAAAATTCAATTTTTCAAACATTGAGAAAAGGGTAAGGTATAATAGATATATTGAAGCAAGGTAAATTTACTTTAGGACGAACTTCGGAGAATGAGTACCTACATTAAATTTTACCCTGCCAATTGGTTTTTTAGTAATACATAAAAAAGACAATAAAACCAATTGGCAGTGTAAAATTTAATGTACTCATTCCCCAAGTTCGTCTTAAAGCAAATTTACCTTAATTAATGTATCTATTACCTTTTTACCTTACATTTTTCTCAGTGACCTTTGCTTGAGCATAAAGAGCTGCTTTCCAAAATGGCCTAAGTCAAAACAATAATTTTTTTTTTTCAAAAAACGAAAAATACGTTTGTACTGTATGCCTTTGAAGCATGTTTTCTGCTACCAAACTAAATGTATTGTACAGTGCTATATCAAAAATGTGGCGAAAGTCTCGGTCTCCAAAAATTTGATCTTTACGAGCTATATGACCCTTCAAAATTGACTGAGTAATTTTTTCAAAAATTGACTTAGGCCACTTTGGAAAGCAGGTCTTCAATTACAGGTATCATATGTGAATTATTTAAGCGAGTGTAAGGAAGAAGCCTTCCTTTTATCTCCTCCTCCTCAAAATTCTCCTGGAATTCCGGGTCTTCATACATACTTTGTACCCTTCCAAACAAAGCTTCCGACTCCACTTGCCTATAGAAGTTGATGTGCTGAGTAATATCGGTTATTACGAATTTCTCGATCTAAAACTTTCTGTAATTAGGTAAAATATAAAGACGAATTTTCAAAAAGTTAAAAATCTCGAATTTGGGCAAAATAAAATGAAATATTTGTTGCAGAGAATGTATGTGTTTATCCCCTTCTTTGAAATCTCAAACCTCAAATTTTTAGGCAAAATTATTCTAGAGGTTAACTCAACTTTCCTGTTGAAAAATCACATTTTGTTTACTATTGCAGCGAAGTATAAAAAATATCTTTTCCTCTTTGAAAAATTTCAAATATAGGTACTTGATGTAGAAAATAAAAAAAATGGCAATCATTCAAAATTTGAATAAAATGTAATTTTAAAAGTTGAGTTTTGTAGCAAAATTGAACTCTTTCGGATATAAATAAAGTAGAATCTGAAAAAAAAAACGATTTTTCATTTCCATTTCAATATCTGTGATTCCAGTTTATAAAAAAATCCACCACACTTCATGGATTTCTCTTTTTAAGAGAAAATCGAATCAAAATTAAATGTTTTTTCAATATAAAGAGAGAAAATAGTTCGTAGTGGTACCTACAAACTAACAAGGGAAGTATTTCAACCCGAAATAAAAGTTTGAGCCGAAAAAATAAATAAATCGAAAGTAGATCATAAAAGAACCCCATATCTAAAATTTCAGCCGCTGTAGTTAATTTTTCGAATTTTGGCGAATTTCTGAAATTTCAAAATTATTTTATCGCCCTGCAAAATATGAAAATTTGATGTTGATGCCGGAAATTTCAAGTATACCTTATTTTCGACCTCCCGAATCGATTTAATGAAGTTCCGAGACGTTTCGCGCGAAGTCTGCAATTTTTATGAACTTCAGTATAGGTATAATATTAGTTTTACTTATACCGGTGAAATATTTAATCAAAACCAGAATAATTTTCCGAAATTCGTATTTTTCAGTTAAATCCATATTGTAGAGTCGAACTCGCCCAGCGGTGGCAAAAGCTGTCGTTACAATATCTTTTTGGTAGAAAATTTGTCTTTAAAAAAATGTTAAAATTCGCCAATAGCGTACCTAGACCTACACATCGAAGTAAAAAGGATCCTATTTCGATAAAACACAAAACAGGTCACATATATGTGTAATCTGCGATTATAGGTGCGGAAGTTCATATGGACCATTCTTATGGGCTTTTTCTGGTGCTGAAAAATTCCAAAAAAAATTAGAAGCTCCGAAACGTCTCGAAAAAGCTTTTAATCGATTCGGGAAGTCGAACAAATTTCATATTTTTCTGTTGATTAGATGAAATTTTCACATTTGCTTGACGATGGGAAGACGATGGGTAATTTTGAAATTTTAAAGATTCGTCAAAATTCGAGAAATTAACTCCAGGACCTGAAATTTTGGATAATTATAAGGTTTTTTTATGCCGTATACTATACTCGATTTCCTTTTTTTCATACCACAATATTGTGCTCTAGTTTACGAATTACACACAATAGGGTGACAGCGAACGCATGCCACATTCCTTTCCAAAAAAAATACTACCCTTCGACCTCCTCCCTACGACCTTAATGATACAGTTAGTTGCTGTTCTCTGTCCTCTGTTGTCGCCTTGTATTCTTTATGTATTATGTACCTATCCTGTACAACTTAAAAAAGGGATCGGAAGAACAATTCCATGAACCGGTTTCCTCATGTCTCGTATCTCTCCTGGTAGTCCTGGTACCTGAAACCTGATCTACAAAACCACCCACGCTACATGCAACGCGCAGCTCGAGTATTCGCGATGCAAAGCATAGTGGCTGACATCTGGTGGAATTTCATGCAACTGATGAAACGGTGCTGCTGGTTGAGTTTAAACCAATAGGAGTAGAGCATTTGGTGGCAGCATTTGGCCACGTTTTAGCATCAGCTGATTCATTTAGATTGGAGGGGTGGTGGTGTATCACTACAGCATCACCTTTTTAGCACCCGATACTAGCGAACCTCGCGAACTTTGCATCGCGAATAACTGCGCTTCATTATGTGCATCACTGTGTTTGAATTGAGAAACGCGAAGTTAATAAAAGAACGAGACTACCAGTACTCTTGCTGAACACGTTCGCTTTTCTATAGAGTGTACCCTGGTATTCCGACGGGTGCTTTTCGCGCTTCTCCGTCGCGTATGAAGAGCGAGCAAACGTGTTTTTTTGCTTAGACCATATAGTATTAACATAGACCGCGCTACGGTCCATAAGACGTATGTTATTACCGTGTTCCAACATATTAAATTGGGTCCTCCGCGGAAAACGCGGAAAATGATCTAAAAACGAACTCGCGTTATTTGATTTCGCTCAATTGTTTCTATGAGTCTCCATTGATAGTGGAAATTGTTTGACTACCAATTTTCCGAATTTTGTTTGCAGCAACGGTCCCAATTCACGCGAATAAATATTGGGTCCACCGCGGAAAATGCGATCGAAGCACCGAACTCGAACCAAAAATGAAGTCGTATCCTCTGATTTCGCTCCAATTTTTTTTATGATTGGTGCAAATTGTTTGACTGCTGATGTGGTATAATTTCTCTTCATTTCTCCCGCAGAAATGGTCCCAATTCATGCAAAATAATGTTAGAACTCGCCGCTTATCAGTAGCGCGGTCTATGTTAATACTATATGGTCTAAGTTTTTTTGAATTATCAGTGTCGCCACGTGGGGAAGTTAAAGATGGAACTAGACCAGTGCTAGCAGCTCGATGGCGTTCTTATTCCCTTGATTGAAAAGATATAATTTTTTTTAAATTATTGATTATTACAGATAATTCTTTGCTCAATTTTATATTCATTGATGTATGAAATGCATTCGTTATTATTCAGTAAGTTGTAAAGAATATTTGGAAAATTTAACACGAACTGCGAATATCTACGTTTTATTGCTGTTGTCGCGATGTTTGATTTATTTATTTTATTGCTAGAAATTTAGAAAAAAATAATACTTGATAACAATTCAATTTTTGTTTTTAAAATGAGATAAAATAGAATACAGGGTAGATAATTTTATTTACAATGTCACCCGAAATTTACAGTCACGTCAAGGGCATAAAAAATAAGAGTACCTACTACCTACCACCTAGAGCTTTTCAACTTTCGGGTTTGCGGAATTCAATTCCTTAGATTTTTTGAGCTCAAAACGATTTTTTTTTTAAATTTTCGTCTGTCTCCGAGGGAAGATGGAAGACGAAGGTGAGCCAAATTGAATTACAAACAACAACAAAAAAACACAGGGAAAAAATTAAAATTTTTAACTATGGTTGTAAGGAGGTTTCGAAGCTCTTGACTTCTAAATCCCTTCTGTGATTATTTTGACCCCAAACTTGAAAATTGACCCTCGAGGGTGTTTGTGTGAGACGAAAATTTAAAATTTCTAATTTCATTAGTAAGGTATACGAATCCATGTTTTTTATCTTTCCTCCTCCCCCTCTCCCCTGGATCTTATTTTGGAATTATTCTGACTTCAGACATATAAGTTCACCCTCAACGGTAGGGATGGGGCAAAAGTTAAAATAAAAATTTTTCTCGCCAAATAGTTTCATCAATTCAATTTTTTACTTTTTTCAGCCAGAGAGCAGAGTTTCGAGATTGGGGTTAAAGTAAAACCTCAAGAACGAATTCAGGAAGTCAAAATCCATGGATTCTCGATGATACTTATTTACTTTATAAACGTGAAAACTTTTCAATTTTTTTAAATTAACCAAAGAAATAATGTAGGTATTGAAATATATATGGTCTTGAAGGCTTTGATTCTCGTAATGATATATCCTCACCTCACCAAATGGAATATATTTTGACAAATATGTAGTATTTTTCAAAATATTGGGTCTCAGCTTCAACTGAGGTCTCAAATTCGTTTTTGAGGTATAAACAAGTATCAGAATTAAAATCAACTCTTCTCAAAACCAATACTTAGCTACACAATTGGTATTTTCAATTTCTTTGCTCTACCCCTCGTTCTACTTCTACCATTAAGGATCGAGTTTTGTAGGCACCTGAAGTCTAAAAAATGACTTCAAAAATGGATTTAGGGGGTAAAAAAAAACATTGATTTAAATACCTCACTCTATAAAATTGAAAACTTTTCAGTTTTGGCTCCACTTCTCCATCCCGAGGGTAAACTTTTGGATTTGGGGTCAACATATCTTCAGAAGAAAGTAACATGCATGCCAATGTTTTAAAACTGGAAGTTGGTTATAGTTTTCAAACTCAAAAAAAGCTTTAAAAAACAGTAAGGTCAAATATTTAAAAATAAAAAAAAAAACAGAATTTTTTATTCATAAATATGTATCAACAATTCAATATGCCACCTATTGATATTTTGTCAGACTTGAAATAACCGCGAATATTTTTCCATCATTTCATTAAAAAATAAAAATTGCTCAACATTGTATTTTGTTTTTTTTTTTAATTGAAAAAATGTACCTATACAAATTAATAAAAATATTTTAGTTTACACTTCACGTACATTTTTAATTTTGAAAATATAAGTACTTGAAGTGTAAGTATAAAAATATTTTTATTAATTATTGTTACCTTTACTTACTTGAACTACGAAATATTTGACTTCTCAACGAATAGGTATAGTTAAACTGATTTAAGATTGGTTTTGGTCTTTGAAGAAATTATTTTCATTTTTTTTCATTTTTGAAAAAATATCAAAAAGTTAGGTAAGTACTTGTTTACTTTTCAATTTATTAAAATTGCTTAGAAATTTTGAAAATTAGAAAGAAAGCTTAAATTTCTGACATTTTCATAGAAAGTCATCTTATATACTTATTATTTTATGAGAAAGTAAGATTATTTTTGAATTATAAATATTTCAGCGAAATTAAAGATATGTCATGTGTCAAGATAACTCATACCCAACTCTAAATGAATAACGAGTAGCATGAATGTCTATGATGATGTAATTCTTGTTCAAATTTCAAATACGTACTTATAGGCACCTACTTACAAAGATGGAAACGGTGGCGGAATAATTTTCCGATGATTCGTTCAATTTGTTTATCAAATTATTGAAGAACTCAACGCAAATATTTATTGCACCTGTTTTCATATCGATTAGCAATCGTTATTGGAACAATTCAGTCACCTAGATTACCTAATTACACCAGTCTCAAGCAGCATTGTTCTTCTCAAGATTCAATTCTAAATTCTTGATTCATTAATTAATAATACCTACAGTTGCCCACGTAGTAAATAGGTAATAAATGAACAGCAAACTTTATAATCATTCCTTTCATCAAATCAGTTCAGAAAAACATTTAAATGACCCAATCTACGTTTCAAAAAATAATTAATGGCTTTCAACATGCTTCCCATCAGATTTATAGTGTTTGTATTTCCATTTGCGACAAAATAGTGGAAATAAGAGCATAATGGGAAAAACTAAGACAATTACTGAGCAACTTCATATCGTAACAGTACAGCATGACTTGACTGGCGAGAGCTGCAAGGCGACTGCTAACATCTTAACCTACACACATTCAACAATTTTGTTTATAAATTAGTCTAATCTCATTTATGCATAAGGTTCAACGAACCAAATACAGTAATGCTTTTATATCCAAGTGTTAATAACACACGTGAACTAGGTATGTTTCAAATAAGGTTTCTTCTTAATAATTACAAGAATTATAAGAACAGAAATTTTCTCGTAGGTACGGTAAATTTCTTAATAAATTTAAAGGAGCTATCTCGAATTTCAAGTTGAGTGAAATTTTAACGAATTGAGAAAGTATTGGTAGGGTAGATAGTAATTATCTAGACCAACACTTTCGATTCTATCCAACAAAGCAGATAAATATTTACATCTAAAACTTCATACTCATAGGGTTGTAATCGATTACCTACCAAGTTATCGTCAACGATTGATTGGTTTCTCGTAAGAGCAATATTCAACATTTTATGGAAATCAAAAGCAAAATATTTCAGAGTACAAACGTACCCAGCTCTAGATAAGTTTGAGTTTAGACAGAATTATCGTATGAAGAACCATTAAGGCATATTTACTCATTTTTGAATTTCGACGAGATCAATGTACAATCCAATAATCCGAAAAAGTAATTGAAATACGAGCATTTGCGAGGACCATACGACGATAGGTTAATTACGATGAATTTCGATTCGTATTAATTTTCATTTGTCGACTACGGCTTCCTTTCAGAAATACTGCAATGGCAATGCTTTCACTTCAAAATCACGCCTTTCAAAAAACAAAATTAGTACAAATAAAGTTAACATAATTCATACAAAACATAAAATAAAAGAACGCTGAACGACGTTTCAAGAAGCTTCGCCGATAATGAAATGCAATCAACTGAAACCCAGGAAGAAAAAAGTAACAGATAATATCAAAACTACGAACAAAAACGATCAATTTGGTGTTGAATAAACGCTACTTTTAAGTACATTTATTCTTCAATAAAAAACAAATAAGTAAGAATATTTACAAAAGATACTCTAACACACACTACTTCACTCGGCACGCCTTAAATTATAATATAATTGATTTAACACACTAGGTAACATAAATTCTACTCATCACATCTTTGTAGCGTATTTCTTAATCATGTCTTTATAAAACGTAAAAATAACTTCGGACGAACGTTTACAAACTTCCAAACAGCTTTTATACTGCTCGTCGGTGAATTTACCATGCGAATCGATAGCGAGAATCTTACTCGACGTATTTTCAAACACAAACGTCAATGAACATTCTTCCGTTGATCCTTCCTATAAATAAAAACACATCGATCAGGAACAAGTCGAGTTTAAAATTTATACTTCAAGAATACGTACCTTAAACTGTAAATCTTCATCTTCCTGAGGTATTGCACAAGTGACTGCGGCGAATAAGAAATTCATCGATATTCCCGCATGAATTAAAGCTAAACAAGTTGCATTTATGCTACTAGCCAATAACTGTAAATAGAACAATACAAATATAAACATTAAAATGATAATCTGACACACAATATTTTCGAAATTATACAACGAAAACTTACGGATCCTTCGTTTTGCATTTCTTGTATAATAACATAGATTGCTGTGCGAGGATAAGCTGATGTAATAATAGCAGTTTCACAAATTCTTGAAATAATCGATTCGCAGAGTCGATCTTCCAATTCTACAGGAAAAACTATCGTTATTATGGTTCGTTTACAATTTCAAAGTATAATTTAACTAGAATTACTTACGAGATGCTCCACACTTAGGTCTAAATAGTATCTCGACGTGAGCTTTGTCAATATGCATTTTATGCTGTTTTACTTCCACTGGGCCATAGACAGCTGTAGCAACGACAGTGTCATCTGTAACATATGAAACCAATATAATATCTTCGTATCATTAGTTCACACGAGTAATTTACAATACCAGTGAATCAAAGAAGTAATCTTTGATGAAAATTAAATTCACGAATGTTAATAAATCTATTCTGTAGTGTAAGCTTTGCCATACCTTGACTGTAAATGCATGAACCATCTGCTCTAGAAAGGGTATTCAATTCGCATTTGAACATGGGCGTTTCCAATATTTCCCTCGAGTTTTCTGTCATCTTTGTACGAATGAGTTATATGATCGAATTGGAACGAAATTTAATTATGAAAACTTAAATAATTATCACGACCGCGTTGTTTTTATTTTGCAAAAATCCAAACATCAAACATTTCACACTTCAATCACATTTTCTAATTTTTTTGGATTTCCAACTTCGATTTTTCATTTTTCAATATTCAGTTTCCAAAAAATCCGCAGGGAGCGCTATTAAAAGATTCTGTTATTTTCGTTTCATTCGGTTTTTTAATTTTTTTTAAAAATTACAAGGCTTGTTTTTTAGGATGATTGTAATAATTATTTTGGTTACACGGCGTCATTTTGATGAATTTCTTCCATTTTTTTTAGTAGTTTTTCGTTAAAAGTACTTGTTTGTCGAGTGATTTTTGGCAATCGCATTTCGTTAGTTTAATTTCATATTTAATCCATAAAGTTGTAAATTGTAATCGCGATGAATTATGTATCGTTCGCTTACCGTATGATTTACGGTTGAGTGTTGGTGGTTTATGAAGATCATCGATGTGTTGGTTCCTTGGTTCATAAAAAATTGATCATCGGCATCGCTGGCGTCGGTTTGTATCATTCGCTTAACGTAAATTATTTATGATTATGATGGAGTATATGTGCTTTGTAAAGAAAAAGATCATCGGTATGATTTTAATTCGTTAACGTGTGCTAGTGTTTGTTCATGGAAAATCAATAATCAATTGATCATCGGCATCGCTGGCATGGGTGAAGTATTCAGATTCCAATTTCCAAGTTCGAGATTCGCTATTTGGTCAACTTATATTCACAGGTAGTCATTTTATTTGTTTGATATTGTATAATATACGAAATAACAGAAAGTAACAAGAAGTTATCTCCAATGAGACTTGTCAGTTTTTCATTTTATGTCCCGATATCAGTGAGATCTGAGCTTCGAGATTCGATGAAATCCCAACATCAATTGCAAGCTCAGTGTTTGTGTTGTTGACCATTGAATTGACCATCTCAATTCTGCTCAGTGTTCTAAAAATCGTTCGGTGGTTGATGCTAGTTCGCTGGTATTGTAATATTGAATGTTGCTTCATCGATTAATTATTTTTTTTTTTAGTTTCTTGAAATGATTGAAATCAGTGCGCTAATTCTACACTCATTCATACGACTTTTTTACCATCCCTCAAATCTCATAACTTGAAAATAACACGATCTAAATGACATGTGCGTATCGTACTCTAGAAAGACGCACGAAAACTAAGTAAGCACGTTTTTATGCTCGTTCGGTTCGTTCACTGCGCTCTTCAGTCTGTTATCGTGTTGAAGGTCGATCAGACGTTTGTTTCTCGTAATTTTTTCGGCCCGACTCGTGTTCGTGTTTTTCTTGATTTTTATTTTGCCATTTCATTTTTTTTCTTTTTTCGGGCTTTTCTTTTTGTTTATATTTTTTTAAAAACGTGTGAATATTTTTTCTCTAATTTTTATTTATAAATTTGTAAATTTCGTGCGGTAGTGATAATTTTATTGTTAAAATGAGCATCGCAGCTTTGCTGGAAGCCGCCGAATTTTTAGAAAGACGCGACCGAGGTATGTTTAATAAATATTTTTCAAAATTCGGGCAACAATTATCGTGTCGTAAAATTCCCTCGAGTATGTACTCCCAATGTTACGATTAAATTCTTCGAATCGCTCTTTGTTAAGTATCTTATCAGTTCGAATGTTTAGTAAATACACCTCGGACGATTTTTTTCTCGCTGAATTTAATCTCTTTCTTTATTTTTTTTTTGCATACGAACCTACATGTTTTTAAAATTCAATTTGGTCGGATTTTTCGTACCTCGACTCGTATTACAAATTTTTCTCTTTTCCGTGTAACGAAAATAAGGCTAATTTAGGCTCGAGACGAAACGAGCACCGGCGAAAAAAGAAAAGTTTATATCGGAAAATGAACTAAGTTTAGGTAAAAATGTCATCCGATGAACTTGAGAGTGTTGTCGGTGTTTTCCGAGGTGAATTTTTTTTTGGCATGGTTTGCACGTGACACGCTCGGTACCAACGTTCTGTTTATTGCGAATGTCATCATTGTACGACTTATGACGATGACGAGGTTGTTGCTATGCTTGTGCTTGCAAGAATTCATTTCGTGGCCAACACCAGTCAGTTTAATTTTTTTTCGCTCATTACTAAAACAAGTAGCTGAAAGAATTAATGGATTTTTTTAATGTATCGAATGTATACTTTTTCATTCGCTGTGAACGTTGAAGTTTGCGTTTTGTCGTACCATGTTCAGTGTGAATCATGCTAGGTGTATGATAGATGATATTGCTCGATTAAAACATACGATCGGATGTATATGTTGTAAACCACGTCATGTGTGTTGGAAAATTACCGCTAATGGTGGATTTTTATTGGAATATTTTTTAAAATACGTTTTGTGCGGAGAGGCTGAAAAATGTCGACGATTTATCGACCTTGTTTGACGAGTTTCAACTCATTGAGCTGATTTGGACCCTGAAAAGAGTAATCCCAAGACTGCCAAAAGATATCTGATGGTAAATTACCTATGAAAAAATGTCATTTTTGAGGTCTAGGAGTTCTAGCTCGTGAAATTAATTTTTTTCTCGTCCACAGTTACCTCAATCGATTGTATATTAAGTGGTGTGTGATCAAAGTTGAAAATATTCCATCAGGTGTGCTTTTTTCCGGAAACTAAAAATCAATTAAATTACTATTTCTGGGATCAACGTTCCAAGGAAAGGTGATTTTAAATCTCCATTTTTTGAAATTATCCTGGATTTTTTTTTTTCATATTTTGGTGGGAAAGGGTTTCCTTATAGATAGGATATGTGTGTTTTGTTTTTGATGATGCCATTCTACATGGTGTTTTAAATACAATTTTTCGGAAATTTTGGCCATTTTTCGCTTCAAAATTGTACTGGAAACGATATAGAGCTATGGGGAATAGAAAAAGGCATGTTCATATGGGTAGAATGGTTCCTTCTGTGTTCAAAAATACCAAGTTTTTGAAAAACTGCTGGCGTAATAGCGAGCAGTAAATTTTACTAATTCATCGGAAAATGGGCTCAAAATAATTTTTTTCAAGTAGATAGATTTATGATCTACCTATGAAAGTGGGTTAAAATTTCGCAAATTGTTTGTTTGTTTGTTAATTTTTTTTTACCAAACGTGTATCTATTTCAAGTTGAAAAATAGGAAAAATTATATCCAATTGCCACTCTATTCCAATAATACCTCCCAATTTCGATTTGTTTGTGGTTTTGTGACGTCGAAAGTCTCGAAATGAATTTTTATTTAGAATGTTGAATAGTTTCAGAAACAAAGGGGAATTCCTAATAAAATTTGAATTTTTACAAGTGGTCTACCGGTGAAGAAAGTAGTGAAAAGGTAGTCATTTTTAGGCAGTTTTGATCTAAAAACAGTAAAAAAATGTGAAAAAATGAAAAATATTATTTTCAGCTCACAAAAATATAAAAATTTTTACTTCAATGTCATGGATTTTTTTTTAAAACGAATTATTGAAATATTTCCGAAAATCATAAATTATTCAAATTTCAGCTCTCGCCTTGCACTCCCATAGTTTTTCAACGCTTTTTTTTTATCAAAAATTTTCGCTTCCATTGTACTCAAGCTCGATGAATTTATATGTATATTATTTATTTAAAAAATTTGAAACAAAAAATTTCCCATAAAAATAATGGTACCCCCCCCCCCCCCCCACACCAGAAAATATCAATATTTTGAAGCAGAAAAAATTTCAGTGTCTACCGGGTACCATATAGTGAATGTGGTAATTTTGGAACTTTCTAATGAAAGTAATTAAAAAATAGTGAATTTGGTCTTAATTTTTTTTGAACGTAATGAAACAAAAAAATATGAAGTTACGACAAATTGCCCTCTCTGATAATCAAAGTCATGAAAGAAATGATGAAATTTCAGCTTTTGAAGGTCTTTTTTTTTCACAAAAATTTTCGTCCTCTCTTCCCTCAAGCTCAATAAATTGATACATTACTCGTATATCTCAGCAAAATGATTTACGTTTTTCAAAACTATACTTGACGTGAAAAAGAAGTACTCTCTTATCGATTCTCTATTTCGTTAAGAAAGCTGAAAAAAATAGCAAGAAAAAGCGAAGAATTCATAAATTTGAAACACGTGGTTTTTCTGGGGAGGGGAGAGGAGAGGAGAGGAGAGGAGAGGAGAGGAGAGGAGATGAGTGGAGCGAAGCAAAGCTATGAATAGTGAGAAAAATTAAAATTAAAATTAATCTTTTTAAAAAATTTTGGGTTCATTTTTATTTGATTTTTTTGGTTATTAATTCAAGTTTTTGTGTAGGAATGTGGGAGGGGGGGGTCCAAAAATTTTCAGAACTAAATTAGTTCTGTTTGTGTGCCAGAGAGGAGATTTGTAATTTTTTTTTCAAGGTAATAGTAATTTTTGAGAAGAAAAATTTGTAAGACTCTGGTATCCCATTATTTCTTCGGAATTTAATCATGGTTCAAGATCAAAGTGGAAGTTTATTTTTGTCTTTGCGAAAGTATTTAAAATGAAAATGTTTAGGAAACGTAAAAAATTATCCTGAAAATCTAAAAAAAAGTAGGAGGTGAACGTATTCTCTCCCTCCAGCGTGTTTATTTTTTTTGCTGGTTTCAATGAGTAAAATGTTTGATTTTTTTAGGGAAGGTGAATATTGGAGAGAGGGAAAAATTTTCTGAAAACGTTTTTTTGAACGACAAGTGCAGTCAAAAAGCATCGATTTTTGCTTACGAGAGAGGTATCCCAACTAAATTTTGAGCCCAAATAAAAATAAATTGAAAGTTCATCATAAAAGAACCCGAAATCCGAAATTTCATGTGCTGAAATTCATTTCTCGAATTTTGGTGAATTTTTGAAATTTCAAAATAGTACGTTATCGCCCTGCAAAATATAAAAATTTGATCTAATCAAAGAAAAAAGATGAAATTTGGCATATACCCTATTTTTGACCTTCCAAATCGATTGGAAGCGGTTTTAAGACGTTTCGGAGCCTCCAGAAAATTTTGGAATTTTCCACCGCTGGAAAAAACCCTTAAAAGTGGTCCATATGAACTTCAGCGCTTTATAATCGCGGATTACCAATATTAGTGACCTATTGAATCAATTGAAGCAGAATTTTTCGAAATTCACAACTTTGAGTTTAAATTAATATTTTTTGGCTGAAAATTAATTTTATTCCAGGAAAATTGTTAGTCAAAAAATGTAGATTTAAATTCAAAGTTGCGAATTTCAGAAAATTCTGCTTTATAATCGATCAAATAATTAACCAATACCTATTGGTTATCCTCGATTAGAGGTGCTGAAGTTCATATGGACTATTTTTATGGGCTTTTCTTCAGTGCTGAAGAATTTCAAAATTTTCCGTAGCCTCCGAAACGTCTTAAAACCGCTTCCAATCGATTTGGGAAGTAAAAAATAGGGCATCTACCAAATTTCAGCTTTTTTCGTTGATCAGATCAAATTTTCATACTTTGCAGAGTGAAGAGGTAATTTTGAAATTTAAAAAATTCGCCAAAATTCGAGAAATAAACTTCAGAAGTCAAAAATAGGGTATCTACCAAATTTCAGCTTTTTTCGTTGATCACATCAAATTTTCATATACTTTGCAGAGTGAAGAGGTAATTTTGAAATTTCAAAAATTCGCCAAAATTCGAGAAATGAACTTCAGCACCTGAAATTTTGCATATGAGGTTCTTTTAAGATATACTTTCGATTTATTTTTTGTAAGGGCTTAAAATTTTTCTTCGAGTTATAACTCGACCTCCCTTGGAGAATTCCTGTAAACACCTTATCTTGACCGATAAGTCACAAATCAATATTCGCAAAACACCTCCCAATTTCATCGCATTTTTCCAGCTCACGTCACATAATTCGTTACATTCGTGAAAACATAGGTCTACACGATATACATTAATAAACGTCGTTACATAATTACAAAGCTGGCATATCGAGAACCGGGACGAGGGGGGCAAACTACGGGCCTAGCTTGGTTCACGACGCACCAGCCACGAGCTAAATTCTTAAATCATTTCGAAATTTTTATACCACGTTGTAAAAATATTTTTATGTTGGTTAATGAAACCCTCATTTTTATTAAGTTGGCGTTTTTTTTTCGTTCCTTTTTGAAACATTGTTATAAAGTTTTTCATTGTTATTTAGCTTCGCAGGAAATTAAATAAAAAGGGTAGAGGGAAAAAGTGTACGTAGCTAAAAAATGTATAGTCGTTTTTTAATGTTGATAAAAAAATTAATATTTGATGTTGAATGGTAACGTGCGCTGTGCTGTGAGGTTGGTGTGTTTTTTTCACTTGTTTTTGTTTTTTTTCCTTATTTTTTTCTCATACAAACGAAAAAATTATTTAGGCTGTATTTTCACGGCGTATACTTTGCTAAGTTTAAATTAATTATTCTAATTTTATGCGCCGGCGAGTACCAGACCAGTATGTACTCGTATTATAGGTACTGTTGATGGTATCGTCGAGCGGAACATTATGGGTATGCTATAGGAAAGTCATAGAACGAGTAGACTCGCGCCCGAGCTCGTTCAAAAAACGATAAACAATGATGGTGAGAGTTACGACTGACTGTATGATGAGAAAGTATACGGACGTCGATATTATTATTCTCGAAAGATGGTCGACTCAATCTATGGGTACCTTGGCTGCCACACCAAATAGAAGACTGCCGAATAGAAGGAGGATATTTCTGAAATCGGATTTTCGATATAGAGGTGTTCAGGCTAACGGAAACATGTCCGTTGGGATGAAGCGAACTATATCGCGATATGATAATAATACGCAACTATGGCATAAGAAGCGAGAAACCCCAGCAAAAAATCGCATTAAAACCCCCAAACGTGGCACGAGCTGCAAAAGCCGAAACGATGTGTCGAGGATAAGGCGACGTTGGCGAGCCAAAAAATGAACTATGCGAAAATTTGATAAAAAAATGAAAGGTGTGAAAGAAAAATGATGCGAGGTAGGCGAACGTGTGTGGTTTAGGCAGTCCGCGGCAGCCTATAAACGTTCGCAGCAGAAATTGCCTCGTGTATTTTTGTTTATAGTATACGACGCTGTATTGTAAATAGAGCTCGTACCGAAGCCGTGGCTTCTTCGGTGATGAATACTATGACGAGGTGTGCACATGAACAAGCTCGGGGGAAAAGGGGCGAAAGAAAAATTGAAAAGACAGAAATGTAAATTGAGTTGGTATTTTTCCAAAATATTCCTCTGTACGATATGCAGATAGAAAAAAAACCATTTGAGCGATAAAGTATCTGTACGACAATCGTATTTGTATTGATTGTATCGTATTGCCTTTGATGGTGTTTAATTTTAGCGTGTAATTTAAAAATTCTCGACTGCGTTTTTTTCGCTCTAACCCGAAGGGCTCGAAAGAAGAGGGGGTTTAAATTAATTTTCCATCGGACGAGGGTTCGAAGAGATGTTCGAGATGTAATGGTCAGAACGGTTCCGGTATTGGTATTTTTTTTACTGTGGCTGTCGAGCCAAGAAGAAATTGATTAAATGGTTGATTTCATCTGTCGACGAAATGGTGGTATTCGAGAGGTTCATTTTTGTTGTTTTTTAAACTCGTCGGAGTATGAGTCTATAATTCAAGTACGAAAAAGTGTGCTGGAAATTGAAAATAATTTAGTTTTTTTCAGGGCAGAAAAAATCAGTTACATTATGATTACGTATGGGTGGGGAGGGGGGGGGTCAACATTTGAGGAAATGGCTATTTTGAATTTTTTGAGTGGTAGGTACATATAATTAAAGACTATGTTCTCGTTAATCGTAATGTGTTTTTCTTCTCTTTTTTTGGGTGGGGGGGGGGGCACTGACAATGTTATTCGATGACATTTTTATGCCATTTTCCGCTGATTTCAACTGTTTTTCGCATGAAAATTTCTCTGGGACCAATTAAAGCTTCGGAGAGCAAGAAAATGCTAAATTATGAATAGATTGAGCGAACAGTGAATTTTTCCATCAGAAAATGAACTTGATCAATTTTTTCGGGTGAACTTGCGACCTGTTGAACTAGGTTCAAATTTCGCGATAACTGCAAAAATGACTATAAAATTCTGCTTTGATCGATGCCATCGGTTTTAAGCTTGAAATTTCATTCGATTTTTTGAGGTTTTAAGAACGCAAATCCCTAATTTACGACCACAAAGAGTTACGTTTCATCTTTGAAAATATCAAAAGTGCTGAAAATGACTTCAGTGAAGTTGATCTCAGTTTCATGCAAATGGCGTAAAGGTATCTACACGCAAGAAAAACAAGAAAATCCAGAAATCAGTAAGAATTTTACTCTCTCAATTATACCTGAATCAGTGAAAATTATCGAAAATCACTGAGAAACAGTCAGAATTGCAGCTCAGGAAAAAATCAGCAGTGAGAAAAATCACTGGAAAATCAGTGAAAATTCACTGAAAAATCAGTCAAATTTGCTGAATGAAAAATCAGTAAAAATCTTTGAAAAATCAACGAAAATTCGCTGAAAATCAGTTGATTTTGCTGATTTTTCCTGTGCTGCAATTCTGACTGTTTATCAGTGAATTTTTACTGATTCAGAATGAGAGAGTAATAATTTTTCTGTGGAAAGTAAAATTTTTCAAAATTTTGTGTTCCCTGAATGTTTTAACCCAAGAAAAAACAGGAAAGGTTCCTTTTTTGGGCAGATTTGAAACCATTATCTCATTTTGAATCAGTGAAGAGTCACTGATGAATAGTCAGAATTGCAGCACAGGGAAAATCAGCGAAATTCTTCGATTTTCTGCGGATTTTCGCTGATTTTTCAGCAAATTTTAGAGTTTCCAGTGAATTTTCACTGATTTTCCAGTGAATTTTCACTGACTTTCCAGCAATTTTTCTCACTGTTTCCTTTCAGTATTTTTTTTCAATTATTGTTCTGCAATTCTGACCGTTTTCCAGTAATTTTCGATAATTTTTACTGATTTATAAATGAGAGAGCCGAAAAATGGGTTGAAAATTGTAAGGAAGGTCAGGAAAATAACTAGAATTTTTTGAGGAAAAGACGACATTTGCGAAAAAATCGAGGGGGGGGAGGGGGGTATTGATAAAAATTTTCTGACTAATACTATTGAAAAAAAAGAAATTTGCCGACTCAAAATTGAAAAAAAAAAGTTTGCTGACCAGTCGTATTGATATCAAAAGACAAAAATTCGTATTTTTTTCGTACTACTTCTTTGACTAAAAAAAAAAACAATCAAAACCTCCCATTCCCCTTCTTTCCAGAAAAATTGAAAAAAATTAAAAATTCCTTTCGACATCGACATTAAGTCCTCTGATAAATCAGAAGAACAAATTTTTTCCGTTTCGAAATATTCAATTGTCTGTGATGGAAAGGACGAGGGTTCATTACGAGCTAAGCGAGGGGGAAAAATTTTGTAGAAAAAGGCATCCAAAATTCTGTTTTTTTATTAGCGTTTTAGTGTTGAAAAGGAGGCGAAATTTTCAACTCCTATCTCTTATATAAAATATTTTGGGTTTCATATGCCTGAGCAAAAGGAGGGACATGATTTGAAAAATTGAAGACTTTTAGAAAGAAAATGATTCGTTTTTTAATGGTTTGCCATTTGAAAAAAATTCTATTGCTTTGAAATTGAAAATGTTCTGCTTTTTTCGTGCCAGTTTGCAACAAAATTTGCATAATTTTTGAGAAAATCCACTCTTTTATTTTGAATTAGTGAAAAGTCACCGATAAATAGTCAGAATTGCAGTACAGGGAAAATCAACTAAATTCTTTGACTTTCGATAAATTTTCGCTGATTTCTCAAAAAATTTCACTGATTTCTCAAAGAATTTCATTGATATTTTTCAGCGAATTTCAGAGGTTTTACTGACTTTCCAATGAATTTTTACTGATTTTTCAATCATTTTTTTCACTTTTTTCTTTCAGTGAAATTTTTTTTACCGATTTATTACTGCGCTGCAATTTTGACTATTTTCCAGTGATTTTCGATAATTTTTACTGATCTATAAATGAAAGAGTAATTTTCGATTTTTATTGAGAAACCTGTCAATCAGCTGAATGATCATACGCATATCACATATCTACCTACGTAATAATGAGGAAACTACTGCTCAGCTGCGACCCTGGCACACGCAAGTAAAAAATCTTACCACCTGCTTACTTATGGCATACACTTTATACATCTTGTTGTGTATCGAGTTCGACGAACCCTCAACCCTTTCTTGCAAGTACCTTGCAATTATACTCGACAATGTTTACTCGGTACACGTTTTAAATTAGCTGGGCGATTTTTCTCCTCTTTTCTGTTCCGCTCTCTGCGCCACCTATTGAATAGCTAGAATCACGTTCTTTCTATTCTTTTTTTCACTATGTATGTGTGTGTAGAGCGTATACGTACAATGTTTTGTATAAAGTTCTCCTTCGCCTCTTTCAGAAGGTATACGCATCTTCCGTCACCAAACACTTGTCATCTTTCACCCTCTGCTTGGTTATGTTTTATATTAATTTTTTTTCTATTAGCATTTTCCTTAACATTGCTCGGGCTTCTTTTGCCGAGGAATATCTCGTACGCAGTTTTTCTTCGAGGAAGATAAAAATTAAAGAATTTCCATTTTTACGGAAAACATACGAGTGAAACAAGACATCCTTTTTTATATTCTTCATTGATTCCCCGCAGTGAATAAATCAATGTTTGGGTGCGTTGAACTGTAGCTGGTGGAGTTTTTTAAGGACCCTTGAATTTTTTTTTTGAATTTTTATCTCCTCTTTGTCCTTTTTGAGACAGCCTACGGTCTCTGAAAAATAGCTAATTTTCAATTTCCATGATACAACGTTATAATTCAGCCTACGTAGGGCTTTTTTTGAAGAAAGATAATGGTATCATATTCCTTTGATATGATTTTTATCATTAAACTTGGAAATTCGTCTTCTCCGTCTAGAAATTTTGACGTGTCCGAAAAAAGGCTACCCATTGAAAATTCTCTCCGTATTTCTATTCTTTCTTCTATACGGTCTCTTTTCAGTTACTTTGCCCCACTCGATCGTTCATCCAAGTGTCCGTCCATCGGAACGAACAATATTGATACCTTTAAAACTGCTCGACTCGTTTAACCAGCCTGTTGATTAATTAGAACGCCTAAACCAGCACTTGAATTCCACTTCTACGTCTTAGTCACGAAATTCGATATTTTTAGTCGAATTTTTTCTCAAAAACTGAGGCTATTGCAGTGATTATGATAGTTGAATTCGAAAAGATGTGATTTTTTCATATTATTGAAACTCCAAGATTTGAATAACTGAATTTTTTTTGGTCGTTTTTCCTACACTTCGAATTTATGTGAAAATCTGAATTGAAAAATAATTTTTAGGGTCTAAAAGTCTTGAAAAGCTTAAAAATGAATCACCTCCCTTCCCCTCTTCCTATTCAAAAGTCATCCCAACCTCAATAGCCAAATTTGGGCTAAAAGTTATGTTGAAAGTTCCAAAACAGCGAAAATTCGGCTCTAGAAAAGCAATCTGCTTACTATACGACTTCTTTCTGGTCTATTTCCTTTTTCTTCTTCTCGAATTATAAGTTAAATTTATTTTAGATTTATAAGTATTTTTTTCAAAGCTAGGAGAATTCGATGGTCGAATGGGAAAGGAAAATTTCATAAATATGAACCGACGACGATGTCTCGTTGAACTTCACGAGCATATTGCGACGATACCATTACGTTGGTAAAACTTCTTATATTATACGGAAGGGATAGAGATGTCTGTCGCACTTTGAATGTAATTTTGAAAAGTTTCTAAAACGAGGTAATATGTCGTTACTCCATTAAGCTAATTTCTGGATAATTTCAGATATTTTGAAAAGAAATTAAAAAGTAAAGTTTCAAGTTTTTTTTCTCGAGAAAGTTTTTTTTTCCTTGATGGAAAAAATAATCAGGTTTACTGCGTCGGGGTTCTTCCTCTATTCGGCGTGTATTTATTTGTCAATTTTTAATGGGAGTATTTTTTTCCAGCGTGTTTTTCTTATTCATTACGAAAAAGTTATCGTTTTTTTCCGCTTTGGTTTATTTTTTTCAACGAAAGATTGAATTTCAGTTTATGACTCGGTTTAATTTTGTATTTTGGCGCAGCTGAGTTTTTGAAATTTGGCAACATGGTAGAAAGTTTAAAATTTCGAGATAGGGTAACCAGGGTACCTAAAACTCAATTTGAAAACTAGAACTTCTAGATATCATTTTTTTCATTCAAAACGGAATTTGCCCATTGATGATGAAATTAGAGGTTTTTTTGCTGGTGATGAAAAAATTATCTGAAGACTTGAAATTGAAAAAAATATTTGGCCTCTATGAGTGAAAATTCTGAAAAAATTTTAATAAGGGTAAGGTGCCCCATTATCGCCCACTTTTTTTTGAAGTCTCACCATTTCAAAAGTTTAAGGGCTGGAAATGTCATTGATGGCTTAATGGATACCTACATCCTTCCCCTACAATTGTGGAAAGCCCCGGGGCCATCCGTTGAAATTTAGTATTTTTTAGGAATTTTTTTCTGAAACATGTCAAAATGCGAGGTCGAAATTTTGGGTTCCTAATATCGACCACCGACTGATTTTGTCCGGTATGAACGAAATCTACTGGAAAACATTTTTTTCGTGTTCCTCTTTCACAGATGAACAATTTGAGACCAAAATGACAACCCTACGACCAAAATTCGAAAAAATTGAAAAAAACAAAATCGCTTAAAAACAACAAATTACATAAGATTTATAGGTGGTCGATAATGGGACACACCATAAAAATGAACTTTGAGTGATTTTTTTCTAACTTAAAGTTGTAATTATTAAAATGTGATAATTACATCAGAAACTTTGAACTTTTTCAATTACAAAAATATTAGAAACATTTAATTCAATAATTTCAAGAAAGAATTCCAAGGCGTGCAAGCAATTTCTAAAAAAAGTTTTTGGCCTTCCGAATTCTTCTTTTCTATTTTTCTCCGCGAGTTTTGGCTTTCAGGATGTCGGAGTGGTCTTATTTTTCCGGATTTTCGATGAAGAATATGAAAAAAAAATTTTCGGCTCGCTGTCGCCCATAGCGCCGGAGATAGACGAGGTGGTCGACATTGGGCAGTAGGCGATAATGGGGCACCTTACCCTTAATCGACTTTTTTACGTAGGTTTATGAGAAGAAATTGCGAAATCCTTCTAAAGCACTCGAGATGTCTGTCATCGATTTGAACGAGAACGGGACTTTTTGGAAGAAATATTTTTCAAAACATCTGAACCAAAATTTCACTTGCCCAAGTCAGATTTTTTGATTTTTGATGACTTTTTGAAAGTCAAAAAAAAAAATTTGATGACTTTTTGAAAAACAAAAAAAATTTTTTATGACTTTTTGAAAATCAAAAAAAGATTTTGATCAATTTACATAGTTCGTTGCCCCATTTTCTTCAGGTTTTACATCATTTTTTATAAATTTCATATCAGTTTAATAATTTTTTTAGGGTTTAAACTATTTTCATGGTGTTTTGAGCATATTTTCAGATAATAAATTCATTTTTTGTGGCATTACATCAATTTTTTTTGTCATTTCCACAATTGTTGGATCTGAAATTTTTTTTGATCAACCTAATTAGTTCGTTACTCATTTTCTTCAAATTTTTCAATTATTTTTTGCAATTTTCATATCAGTTTAATTATTTTTTTTGAGGGTTTCAACGATTTTCATGGTGTTTAAGCAACTTAGAGATCTTAAATTCACCTTGTGTTGCATTATATCGAGTTTTTTGCCATTTCCACAATTTTTGCAATATTTCTGAATCATTTTCATCGACTTTTTACATTATTTTTTACAATTTTTGTATCAGTTTATTAATTTTTTTAGGTTTTTATCTATGTTTATAGTGTTTTGAGCAATTTCCGAAATCTTAAATATTTTTCTGTTGCATTATATCGACTTCTTTTTATCATTCCCACAATTTTTTCAATACTTTGAAAAGTTTTTTCATATTTTAATCAATTTCAATAACCAGGGTGTCTATTTTCTGGAAACCCCGGAAAAGTCAGGTAATTTTGATGATCTGAAATATAGTTGGGAAATTTTGGAAATTTCTCCAGAATTTTTTGAAAATCCCCCAAAAAAGATAAATAATTAAGAAGAGTGTTTCTTTGCTTATTTTATTATAAATTTTTCAAAAAATGTCGCCCTCGCTTCGCTCGGGTTCAACACGTTTCTATGTTTCCATAAAATGATTTTTATATTTTACCTCCTCTTTACTTTTTTATTTATTAGTACAAACTAAAAAATTGGAGGGATTGCGTGAATTTATAAATTCGAGGCATGTGTTTTTCATTGGGGAGGGGATCAAATGTGAATTTTTTTTGGAATTTTCATTCGCTTGTTTTAGTAGACACCCCGGCATAATTTGTTTCATTTTTCAAAACTTAATTTTGCGTTGGGTGGGTTCAAAAATTTTCAGAATTGAATTTGAATATTTTTTTAGGTCCGAAGAGGAGCATCTAAAGATCTCGTAAAAAGTATCTGGGGATTTTGAAAAAAAAAAATTGTTTGACCCATGCGTTTTATATCAGTCGTATGAAAAATTTCCGGATGCATTAAGTACATCACGTGAAAAATTACTTCCCCCCTCCCCAGGTTTACAAATATCATATTTAAAAGGTCTGGAAAAATTCAAAAAATTGGTCTGGAAAACCAGGAAAAGTCAGGGAAAATCATTTCTGAAAATAGTGGACACCCTGAGTAAATGAAATTATTCAAGTCTTTTCAGTTGATTTATCTTTGAAATGTTTGCAGAAAACTACGAAAAAATTGCCCCCCCCCCCCCAGAAAACTGTTTGCAAAAATTTTTCTCCAGAAAAAATTGAATTTTGTGTTACTTTTGGTTACTTTTTGGTCAATTTTTGGTCAATTTTTGGTCACTTTTTGCTCAAAAAAAATCACTGAAAGTTACTTTTTTCTTCAAAAATTTCGTTATGATGCCTGTTTAAAAAAAAAATCGTTAAAAGGTCTGGAAAACTTCGAAAAATTGGTCTGGAAAACCTGGAAAAGTCGGGGAAAATCGTCTCTGAAATATGATGGACACCCTGATAACATTTTAACAACACTTCCGCTATCGCATATGAAACCATTTGTTGATATTTTCAAGAATTCGCGTATTATTTCCATAATTTACACGATTCTATTTAAAGACACGAGAAATGCTGGTTCTGGTATTACATTTCTATGATAATGATGACTACGTGTGTATGCCTTGAAACAGTTCGAGCATTAAGTACACGTACAGCAAATGCAGAGAAAGGTGCGAGAGAATTTTATACTGTACACAATCACATAGGTGGCCAGGGTAATCGTGTGAGTAAGTCTAGGTACACATGGAATGGAATTACCTACAACAGACCTACTCAGTACGTAATGTACATGCGACGATGTGCCTGTAGTATCTCTTCGGTATAGCGGTAAAATCTGGATGCGTGGATCGAGAGAATACGAACTAGATTTCATTCTTGATCATTAACTCGTGAATAATTCGAAAATATGTACATACGTACGTGGCTTGGTGCAGTTATGGAGAAGCATAGAATGAAAAAAAAAAACCACTCAGTTACGACATAACGCAGTTCCAACTACATCATTTCGTACCCTTTCTCGAGCCCACGACGCCTGGCTGCGTTAACTTGGACGAGGGGCTGAAAAAGATAGTTCCGATTTAACCCTTCGAACGCGTATTTACCAGATTAAAGGGAATATATTTAGCGAATCGGTTATCTTTCGAGCATTGAGTAATATGGTTGCACTGTGTTGAATGTGTGTGGCAAAAAGGCAATAGGTTGTACGCGAAAAAAAAACTAGGGTATTTCGAGTAAAGTTTTACTCTTTATGGAGTTCACGGACGAATCTTCGTGTCGGTATATTTCTCCTTCTTTTTCCAACCAAAATCCTACCGCATTCGGAAAAAAAAGTTTCTGTGTGTACTCGTACGATACGATATATACCTTTATCAATGCACGTATATTTCTGCGGTTTTTATATAAGTAATATCAAATAGAACACGTATCGATATAGAATTTAAGCAGCGCAGATAATATTATTATCTGTTGCTGAGTTTTTTTTCATTTTATTTTTCCAAAAAGGGGATACAGTTGTTTTTAATTTATAATGTTTGGTGGATTTTTTCCCTCTTGTTTATCTTCGTGGAAAGTTTTTTTTTATGGGGTATGTGTTTTCTCGAATTGACGTTTACTAAGGCAGAAGCACCAGAAAAAGAAATAGATTATATGTGAACGAACTATTAAAGCATAAAACTCTGCGGTTCCTGCGCTGCTTGAGCTGCGGAACTTGGGAGGAGAGATTTATCAACACATATGGTCCATATTATTTGTAACGTTTCGCTGTGAAACGATCCGAAGCGATACTAATGATAAGAATGTTATTAAATCATTAATCGTGAATTTTTTTTCTCTTTTTTCATTCTCTTCACGTGTCTATGCGAAAGGGTGTCGTAGACTCGTATAATCGATAATTTTACGATTGCAATTTTCCCATAAGGATGGAAATGGGTACGTGGCACGTGGTAGAATGACGCTTGATATATTTTTTTCACCGAAGGTCAAACAGATTGACGATGAGAATTTAATCTAGTGGTGTGGTTCACGTAATGATATTGAATATTGTAAAGGCTCGGCGGTAATATTTTTTCTAATCGTTTGAAGAAAAATGGCTATTTTTTAAAGGAGTTGAGTTGTCGTAAGTTTGTTGTGTTGTGTATGGGATGAGATTACATTTTAGAGTAAGATTTGGAAGAGGTTTAGTAATGAAGACTCGAAAAAAATGATCTGGGTGAAAGGTTGGAATTCAGTGGCGTAGCGAAGTATTTCTTCTGGGGGAGGGGGAGGGGGAGGGGGTACTGTCCACGATTTTGCCAACTGTAGAGATGAAATGAATTTGAAGTAAGATTTTGGTTTCATAAAATCAGTGGTGTTTTTCACACATCAAAAATAAGTTTTGAGAAGAAAAATATAAGGTATAATAAAATTAGTTGAAATAATTTTGAGAAAAAATTCGAAAAAAATCACTTTTGTGGGATTTGGATAAAATAATATAGTAAGGTCAAAGTTTTTGAAAAATTTAGTTTTGTGAGGTAATTTTAGAGTTGGATTGTGATTTCTGAAAGAGAACGTTTCTCCTCAAATTCTTCTATGTTTGGTCAAAGTCAACTTTTCTCATTTCAGATAAATTTGCAAACTTTTTATACTGGAATTATGTCGCGAGGGAGGTCACTCCCAACCCCCCTCTCGTTATGCCTTTGTTGGAATTGTTTACAAACGAAGTAGAAGTGACGAAAAAAAAAATCAATTTTTTGGAGTATACTCTCTCAATTATAAATCAGTGAAAATTATCGAAAATCACTGAGAAACAGTCAGAATTGCAGCTTAGGAGAAAATCAATGATTTTTTTTTTCTGAAAACAAATCAGTGAGAAAAATCACCGAAAAATCAGTGAAAAGTCAGTGACATTTATGAAATTTGCTGAAAAATCAGTGAAAATCTTTGAAAAATTAACGCACTTTTTCCTTTAGGGTAAATACCTTAGAACATGGATATGTCCAAATAAAAGGTTCAAATAAACCTAAATTCGTGACATTTTTTTAAAATATCAATGCTCTTAAATTTCAAGTCCAACATAATGTCACTATGTCTTGATCTAAATCTAGCATCATTCTTGGGATATTACTATATTCGATTATACATGATCCTAGAATAACAAGACCCACACCCACTCAAGATAGATTTCAGTTTCCATCAACACTAACATAATATCATTATGTCTTCATCTGAAATACATTTTTTCAATTTTTTCAAGTCTAACATAATGTCATTATGTCTTTGATCTACCGGAACGTAACACTTTTCAAAATTTTCACCCCCCTCCCCCCTAAGACATATCCATGTGTAATATCATTAGGTCTTCATCTGAAATAAATTTTCTAAGTTTTTTCAAGTCTAACATAATGTCATTATGTCTTGATCTACCGTAACGTAACGCTTTTCAAATTTTTAACCCCCACCCCTAAGACATAACACATAATGTCATTATGTCTTTGATCTACCGTAACATAACACTTTTCAAAATTTTCAACCCCCACCCCTAAGACATATCCATGTATAATATCATTATGTCTTCATCTGAAATAAATTTTCCAAGTTTTTTTTAAGTCTAACATAATGTCATTATGTCTTGATCTACCGTAACGTTACGTAACACTTTTCAAATTTTTGACCCCCACCCCTAAGACATATCCATGTCAAAATCAGCGAAAATTCGCTGAAAATCAGTGGATTTTGCTGATTTTTCCTGTGCTGAAATTCTGACTGTTTATCAGTGACTTTTCACTGATTCAGAATAAGAGAGTAGATTAACTAAACTGAAAAGCTGAAATTGAAATAATTGTAACGAAGAAAACTGAAATTACCTATTTTTTTTTTGTAATTTTGGTTTTTTCGAGAGTTTATCTCATTTCCTTCATCAATGGCAGGGAGGAAGTGCATTATATAGAGAGGAGAGATTTGCTGAAAATTTTCGATTCAGGGATTTTTATGAATTTTTTAGACTCAAAATGCAATGCTGAAATTTTTTTGATTTTAGTGGGAAAAAGGTCGTATCACTTTCACAAATTTTTGAACTAGACCCTAAATTTTTCGATTGAAAAAAATAATCTGTTGATATTCGAGGAGAAACCCCATCCACTTTTTTCCTTCTTTCTGTTTTATCCATCACCGATTGATGGTTGAAAAACATTAAAGAATGGCATTATAAAAATTCAACTGAAAACTGATAAAACTTTATAATAGAAACTGGAATAATTTTAGCTGAACATTCCTGAAATTGCTCTGAACAATTGTTTTGAGAAGATCGTTCACGATTTCACGAGTCATATGACTGCAATTTTCAAAATTGATAAGACGAACTTCATAATGGGAAACAGTTGGAAGAAGAGGTATGTACTTATCTGCTGAGTTGATTATTGGAAAAATATTCAGATCTGTTCGTTTTGAAAAAACTTTTTGTCAATTTGCAAATAGATTTTTACTGAAAATCAGCGAAAAAAAATGAATTTTTGTTAGTTCATTGAAATAGGTATTGGAAAAATTTTGATCCTACAAACATTCGACGTTACTTTTTTTTCTTTCCTCTATTTTTTAGTGTTCAAATTTCAAGAAATCTATGGTAAAAAAAAAATAATTTTTGAAAATGCTTGTAAAATGATTTTCTGACAAGTGTATTAGAGTATTTTGGCCTGACAGAATGCAAATATAAGAACGGGGTTTCCATGGGTTTCCATTTGACCATTTCTTCTTTTCAAATTTGTCGTTGGTTAGGTTGAATCATTTGTTGTAGATGAAAAAAATCATGCGAGACAAAAATGGATGACAGATTCGTACTCAGGGATCCGAAATTGGACAAATGGTATTTTTTCGAATTCGAATTTTTTAAATCAAATTTTTCAATGTGCGAGGCACCTTAATTGAGCAGCTACAATATTTGTTCTAGTTGAGAAAAGTGAAAGAAAATTTACCAAGTATTCATTATCTCTTTGGCTGCGTTAAAGATAATAACTTTCAATTTCGTTTAACCAGAATTTAATTAAAATTTTTTTAGGATTCGATGGATTTTGAACTTTTTTTTCTATTTTTCATTTAAATTGAAAAAGGATAAGTTGTGTCTGTACTTACCTCAAAAATATCTGGTAAAAATTTCAACTTTCTGACTCAACTCTTTACCCCTGACGTTCTGGCTGATCGATCTTAAAATTTGACCCCCTGCAAAATTCAAAAAAAATAAAAATTGAAAAAAGGTGGCGGATAAAAAAAGTTTGAAAGATTGAAATGAATTTTGAAGTTGATAATAATTTTAAAATCAAAAACATTAAAAAAATGGGGGGGGGAATTGAAAAAATAATTTTTATTAAAAAAATTGTACATTTTAGATATTCTTAGCTTGTAATACCATTTGACCCCACTTTTCATTTTTATTTAATTTTTGTGCTACTGCCTTGAATAAAATCAATTTCTCCATGTTTTTGGTTTTTTTTTTGAAGAAATCTAAAAGAATATTAAAAAAAATATTTTCTTGAAACAGTTTTAGATGTTTTTTTTTGGTCCTCATTCCAGATGGTTGGGGAAATTTATTCTTTAAACGTATTACAAACCCCCTGATTCTTGTTTGAAATAATACATTTTGAAAATTTTGAAAATTTGCCAAGACGTGGTATAATGATGGTAGAAAATTGCTTTATAGATGATGTTTTTTGTAAAAGTATCCATATTAATGCAATTTTTCTAAGGAAGAGTCTCCGAAAAGTCGAATCAAGGTGAAAAGCAAAGTCCAATGGAATTTTTGGTTGAAAAGCATCTAATTTGATAGCATTTTATTTGGAATAATTTTGAGGACGATTGGTTGAGGTAATGAGTCAAGTCAAAGAGTCGAAATTTTTACGAGATCTTTTGAGTTCTAGGCTCAACACTCTCTAGTTACCCCATCCTTGATTTTTCTAAAAAAATGCAAAGCAGTCTACCCTTCAGCACACTTTCTGAATTGAGATTCTGTTAGAATATCTTTTTGGAAGAAAATAGACTTCATTCATTTTTGAAAAAACTTTCCTTGATTGAGCTCGAAATTCTCTGATGATTTATCGAAAAATTTTCGTTGAATACCTTCTAAATTGGCGAAAAACTGATTCGTTTCATCTTATCGAAACAAAATGAATCATTTTTTGTAATGAATCTATCGTAATGATTAATTTTTTGGAAATTCTTTATCCAAACGTCATATTACTATTACCAATGAAAAAAATTTCTAGCATTTTGATGCCAATCTGAACTCCTATAGCACGTATTCGAAATACATCTAAGGTATCTTTATAGGAGTTGATACGTGCCTGTACAACGGATGATGATGGTTCATAAACGTATTATGAACGAGTCGTGTAATATTAAGAGGCGGATTATCTAACCTAATCTTCATCGAATGCATTTTTAACATTCTATTATAATTGGAATTAGACTAGTCTGGCCGTTGTTTTTATTTTTGTTTATTTTAAAATCGTTTACGTTTCATTGCATGAGTGGGTTTAGATGTATGGTATATTTATACCAATAGCGTATGCGTTAATGTTTTTTTTCCTTTCCATTTCAGAAGCCGAGCATGGCTATGCTAGTACCAGGCCATCTTTAAACAGTGATCTCTACAACAAAATTGAAACGAAGAGGCCAAAGACGAAGAAATCTCAGGGAACGAATAGGTGAGTAAATATTACGCGCTGTTTTCTATCTCTTTTGCACTCCAACTTATTCTTCTTCTCATTTCAATTCTTATGTTATTTTTATTTTCATCTTATTCGTCTTCTGATCTGTGTACGTGCGTTTGTGTGTAGAAAAGTATGAGCACGCATATTATAAAAGAGATAGAGAGAACTGGTTTGCGGCAGTCTAGTTTCAATAAATAGCGTGCCGCATCATCGTACCATGGGGTGGCGGGGAGAGCGCCGGCGCACCGTACACAGAGGTTTACTTCAATTGATTATACGCATCTTTGTCTAACCCCTTCGTTATCTCATATCTGTGGGTATCCATCTTTTCTGTTTCTCTATATACCAACCTGTGTACGTAGTTGTACTTGAATTAAATATGCATTTTTGTGTTCGTACTCGCCAGCGTACTTATTATGGTTCGATGTAGACCTATTGTACTTGTAATTGAAACAAACGCGCGAATTAAACTAGGTCTCTTGGAATGACGTGTACAACAATGTGGTGTGTTAGGTATCAGTCTAGAAGGAAAATTTGAGCTGTCCACCTCCGATTGGGATGAGGGCTTCGATTTTTGGAAGGTCGTGTTCTAAACCCCCTGCAATCAGAATCTCAGCAGCTCAAGATAATATCCCCATTTTCGATGAATTTTTAAAAATTTATTGCAAAATTGGCCTTTTTTTTTTTTAGCGAAAATGTCATATTAATTAAAAAGTACTTTTTTGATAAATTTGATGAAAATCAGTTGTCCGCCAAATATCGACCTCTCAAACTCGAATTTGACGATTTCCAGTCATTCTAGAGCCTCCAGCGAAATTTCAGTTTTCTCCAGTATGTTCAAACTTCTCCAGAAGGATCACACATGGACGTGGGCATCTGAAAATCGAATTTTTACTTCTTTTCGACTATTTTAACGAGGGAATTTACCTATGTGCCATCAATGGTTATTCTAAGAAAATTTTGGAACTACTGAGATTAAACTTCGATTTAAGAAAAAATTGGAATGGCAATTTTTCCTGAAAAGGAACCTGTTAGAAGGAAAAAGATTATCGTTCAATCAATTGAAGACCATTCAGTGGCGTCGGAAACATTTTTTTGAGAGGGTACAGAGTGTTATGTTGACTTAGAATACCAGAAGAATTTCAAGAAATGGAGTAAAAAAGGGCCTTCTTTTGCACTATTGCCTCAAATAGTTTATATGTACTCGTAATTATGATTTTGACCATGCCCGAGCAAAGCAACGGAAAAATTAAATTTTTAACGTCCAAAAAATACATTTTTTCATGTTTTAATGCTTTTAAAATCTCTATCTGATATGATGTGGAGATGTTTCTGATACTTTGTATCCCGGCCGCCGATGGGGGGGGGGCAATGTACCCTTGTATTTTATTTTCCGAACGCTTCTGATCTGAGACCAGTTCATCTATTATATAATATTATATAAAACGGAAACATCGAATAATTTCGAATGAATGGCAATGTTTTCCCTGTCGTCACCTGATGTTATCAAATTATAACCGTAGGGTATTTTTGTGGAAAATTCAGTTGGAAAAATTTCATTCAGTTGAAAAAAAATTGATGAAAAATTTTAGAGTTTAAAAAGAAATGAAGAAATTAAAGTTGAAAAAAATTTTAATATCAAAATTGTTTCCAACTTCGAAATATTTTCCTACTGGAAATTTTCTTTACATTTTTCCAAATTTGATTTTTGAAAAAATTTTCAACTTCTAATTTTTTTGAATTTCCTTCAGTTCTAAAATTATCTCCAATAATTTTAAATCTTTTCATACATTTTTTTTTCAATTTTGAACTTTTTAAAAAAAATTCAAATTCGTGTTTTTCAAAATTTCTTCCAATATCCAACTCGATAGGAAAAAATTTTTAAAAACATGAAATTGAACAAAGTTTCAGAAAATCGAAATTGGACAAATTGTGAGAAAATTGAAGTTTAAACTACCTTGAAAAATTTTTAATATTGATACAAGTTTTGAAAAATTTAGGATTAAAGAAACTGAAAAAATTTGAGTTGAAAAAATTTGTAGGTACTCGGAATAAATTTGGACTTGGATTGTCGAAATTCCACCGAGTAACGTCAAAATGATTTAAGAGCTAGTAAATTACCAAGTGATTTTGGAACTACGTAACGTAAATTTTTGGAACCACCCCTTAGAATAACCTCTGAGTGCCATTTTCAAGCAGATCCTCAAAATGTTACGTTTTTTCCATTTCAAGAGCTGGACAAAAAAATCTTGAGTTGCCCCTTGCCCGCCTAGAAATCGCGTGGAAGCTGTTGATTTTCTCGTTAAACTAGTCGAAAGGAAGCCAAAACTTGATTTTTAGCTGTCCACGTAAATGTAGATATCTTCCAGGAAAGTTTGAAAATACTGAAAAAAATCAAAATTGCGTTGGTGGAAATGATTAAATTTTGGGCGGGGAAGTCGATATTTGGTGGGCACTTAATTCTCATCAAATTTGAAAAAAAAACACTTTTTTCAATAATATAACATTTTTGTTAAAAAAAAGTCCAGTGGAAATTTTGAAAAATTCGTGAAAAATGGATATTTAATTTGGGCAGCTGAAATTTTAGTTAGGTAGAGATTTCCGAAAATCGAAGTCTCATCGTTGTTGAAAATGAAGAGCTAAAGTGGTTCCCTAGTAAAAAATTTCTATTTCGAAAAATTAAACGAATTTTTCTTGGAATTCACTCAGGGTCTTGCAAAGAAAACATGTAAAAGAAAAAAAAGGTCTTTCGAACATTGATACGGCTAAGCACAATTTTTTGTTTGAGGGTCCTCTAGAAAAATTTGGGTCCGGGTGGAACTCTTCCCCCTTCCCCCTCTGTATAGGATTGGATCCACCTGTCTGTGTAATAAAATGGTCAAATTAGGATATCAACTCTAAAAAATCTATGTACCTTCGACATTTTTTTTTTTTTTTGAGAATTACATTGACTCTAGTTTTCTTTATTTTTTTTCACCGTAGATTTAAAATTTCATCGAATTATAGGAAAACACCAAAAAGATGTTTTTCTGGTTTACATTGTATTCTACATATGTTTTATATCTAGAACTGCGACTGCGATCGAGAAAAATGGACGGTTTCGGCGATCAGAGGTCAAATGTGTGTGCTACAATAGTGGTTTGATGGGTAAAGGGATGAAAGGAATTTTAATCTTGAGGTAGGCACGACAAGAGCAGATCTGATGTTCGTGAGAAAGAGAGAAGGAGGAAGCGAGTTTTTTTATATGGTGCATTGGCGGCGTTCTTCTTCGCCTAAAATATGTAATGCGGGACTCTCGAACAGCTGATTCAGGTTCATGTTGACTCGATACCGGTAATACGACGAAGCGAACGAAATGAATAGAAGAATCCCCAGATCAAGGGTGAAGTACGACCTAGGTGCATACAAACAGGTGAATTCATTTCGAGTTTTTTTTCATCTGTGATTCGAAGAGAAGAAGAAATAAGGGTTGTGGAATTGGATGAGGTGAGGAAAACGACATTCCTCGTCCTCAATATGAAAAAACGTGATTTTTTCCAGAAATTTTTCAACAGTAGGAGCCTAGTCGAGATTTTTCCTCACGTGCTCGACGTGTTGGTATTACTGGGTCGCAGGACACTCTAAACGTGCGCTTTTGCGTATAAAAAATCTGCATGGAAAAAGGGACGTGTATGGTCCAAGTACACAGATTAGGTATGTTTATGACTCGTACTGTACATAGAGAGTAATAGAAGCAGGGCACTTTGCGTGTAGACAATCATCTATTGTTGTTTTGAAGTACCACGCTCCCCACAAGCGCGCAAATGGACTAGTCCTATACCAAAGACAATAGTCTCGTGTGTTTCTTGGTCTTCGATACCATACGAAGATTTTCACTCGTGCTAGCTTATCCGACCGACCTAACCTTCAACTTTGACACGATTTTTTGTACTGGCGAGAAAATTTAATCGTGTAATTGATTTCGAAGAATTTGTCCATTTTTTATGTATTTTCCGTGTCCGTTTAAGTGGGGTTAATCGAGTTTCAGGTCGGCGTCTTGTTTAGTCGGGTAATTTAGCAGGGTGGCTTTTATAAGTTTGCCATTTCAAGGTTCGACAATCGACATCGTTGTAATTCGTTTCGTTTTTGTTGGTGCTAAACTCCCAAATGAAGCTCGTGCATGTACCACGTACGAATAAACGTATATTCGGTAATGAAATGTACTTCTCAAGGACACGCCACTGCCGTCGCTTTTTATCGAATTTCGTATACGGCTCGGCTGCTCGGGGTGTATGGCAAATGCCGCTCTAAGGTGTATCCCATTCAGTAGGTACTCGTATGCCCGATGACGAGACGTGTGGGAATTGCACGTTTTAAACGTCTCATTATGACCGAGTAAGCAGACGGGCTTGGAAAATTTTATTTTCTAATCGAACCGAATTCAAACTTGTAGCAATTGCGAATTCAGGTCAAGTAGAAGTGGGACAGGGGGGTAGATCGAAAAACCCTTCCGAAAAGCGAAACTGCCGAAGAAAAAAATTCCCGTTTTAGATTTTTTTGCCTTTTTGTGTGATTGGTCTGAAGGCGAGTGTTCAAATTTTCTGTGTAATTTTTCGTTTGAATTTAAACCATGACTCTTTCCTGGCCGAATTTACTTTTTTGGCTATTATTATCAATTTTCACTGGTTTTTTTTGCGAGGTTTCCAAAATTTTATCCTAATTGGCCACGTGCGAGTATTGAGGTGAAATGTTATGATTTCATCGAGTATCTTGTCACACCTTCCTTTGAATTTTTCATTTAAAGTACATCATCGAGAGAGCTCCGAGCCAAATTTTTACTTGCCAATATCAACTTTTCGATTTTTGAACAATTTTTAGATATTCGCGTGATCGTATGTACGATTTATAGATGTAACGTTGAAAATTCGCCAGCAATGTAGCAATCGATATTAACGACTTACAATTAGATCATTGAGAATTTGAATGGGAATTTAATAGTTTTGAATGGAGATTTTCAACTCGTTTAAAAGAACTCTGATAATGGGGGGGGGGGGGTTGACCGGAGGTAATCGTTTTATCATTTAATTAAAATTATTACTAGACCTAGAAACGACTCTGTAAATATTCCACTCCACAATTTTATTTTCACCTCCCTAGAAATTTGAAATTTAAAAAAAGTGTCTAAGCGTACGTGCTATTGTACACAAAAAAAAACAGTAAGATCTATTTTTCAGGAATTCTTTAAAAATATTAGGTACCTACTTATTTCACGGTTCTATGGATATTCAGTAAGCAAAGGACAAAAATTGAAAAGAAAGTGAAATGGTGTAAGTACGAACATTTGACCCATACAGATAATTTTCAGAAATTTTCCATCATAATCTCTTCCTCTCCTAGCAATTTTTTCAAAATAGGTAAAAATACATTTTTCGAAAATCGAAAAAAATTTGGGAAATAGCCACCGATGATTTCATGAGTTGAAATATTCAAAATGTCGTCATTTCAGGAGATGAAAAAAAATCATTGTGAATAAGGAGCCATTAAAATCATTTGAAGAGTCGTTTTCCAAAACGCATTAACGAGAAAAAAGTGTTTTCGAGATAAACGAAAAAAACTTTTCCATTCAACAAATCATGCGTATTCGGTTTGAAACCTTTTTAACATAGTAGTTGGGACGACCCTCGATACACCAGGTGACATTGCGAAGTTTCAAACATTGTTACCTATCCACAATGGACTGAGAAAAAACAGCACTAATGCGTTTTGGAAAACAGATTGGGATTCTGATGCGTTTTGGAAAACAAATTCGGACTTAATGCGTTTTGGAAAACTCATTATTGAGATGAAAATGCATCATTACCCAAAAAAAACAGAAAATAAGATTTTATAACTTCGTAACTAATCATTTATTATTAAAATCACAATCTTTGATGGGATCCCTTCACCCCTGGGGGGGGATACAGGGGTCCACAATTTTGCCCACAATTGAAAAAAAAAATGATGAAACGTATCGATTTCTACTGATTCGAAGGCGCTGAGTTCGAATATGTAATCGGTTTTTTCAATCAACCCCTCTAAATCCTCTTATTGGCCCCCTTGATGAGGTCAAAATTCAAAAAAATGAAAAATAACGTGTGACCTGTCGTTCATGAGGTTTTTGAGGGCGCTGAGTTCGAGTATTTACTTATTTTTTGAATTTGACCCTTCGATGCCCTTCTAGCTCCCCAATTTTGGGAACGGGGGCTGAGAAATGAAAATCAGTGAAAATCAATATGCCACACGCAATTTTCATTTTTCAGTCCCCTTTTCCCCAAAATTGGGGAGCTAGAAGGGCATCGAAGGGTCAATTTCAAAAAATAAGCAAATATTTGAACTTAGCACCCTCAAAAACCTCATAAACGACACGTCATATGACATTTTTCGAAGATATAAAGCTGCGCCGTGTCGATAATGCGTTTTGGAAAACAGATGTTGAATTTAGGGTTTCGCTTTATGCTGGATAACACAAAGTTCAAGTAGGTATTCAGGTAGGTAAGTGCTACATGTTGTGTAGTATGTTCTCCTGAACAATTTGGCTCAAAAAAACGATTTTCGAAAAAATGGTCGATAATGCGTTTTGGAAAACGACACTTCATTTGAAAATTGGGCACTAAAATTGCGACTCAATTTTTTTTTAATTTTTCCTTATGGGGAGCTTTTTTGAAAATACATAAATCCAAGTTACTTCCGCAAAATTTTTCAAAAGGGACAAAAAACTGGAATTTCAGTTCTCAAATTTAAAAAAAAAAACAGGTTTTGCAAAATCTGACCAAATATACAAAATGATCAATTCCACCTACACCAAATTTTTTTCAATACAATATATTAGCGTGAAATGTTTTAGAACTGAGGATGATTTAAGGGAAAATTTCAACCCAAAAAATACCTGAAAAGCACCATTTGAGAAGAAATTTACGATTAATTTACACTTCCATTCATAAACGAATTGACTCAGTGATAAAATCTTTATGCTTTCGAAAGGTTGGCAAAATTTTGAAATATGTAGATATTCAAAAAAAGGCAATTTTTTTTATATTGGTGAGTAATTTTGAAAATTTGGCTTTTTTCTTTTGGACATTGGCAAAATGTTAAAAAGTGATTCGATATTTTTTTTCTAATAAAAAATTTGGATTGAAACGTTTAGAATCAAAATCCTGGAATATATACCCATGATTAATTTGAAAGCTTCTGCTCTAAAGCAAAACTTGTGTAAATTTTTTTCTTTTTTTTTTCTAACTGAACCACAAACACAGGCATCATAGCGGGTCATTTTTTTTAGGGTGTTTGTTACTTTTTTCGACTTTAGTCACTTTTAGTTACTTTTCACGTCTAAAAGGTCGCTTTGGTGACTTTTTCCCCCTCAAATGTTACTTTTTTTCGCACTTCCGGGCAAAAATTCAAATTTTCCCGTAAAAATTTCTATTTTTCAAAATTCTTTAAGAAAGAAATTAAATGATTGATTTTGCTAGTTTGTTTGTTGTTTTGACGAACGTATTTAATAAATTAAATTATTCACATCTTTTCAGTTGATTCATCTTTGAAATGTTTGCAGAAAACTACAAAAAAATTTTCCCCTCCCCAAAAATTGTAAAATAAAATTTGCCCCCCCCGAAAAAAATTGAATTTTTGGTTACTTTTGGTTAGTTTTTGGTCACTTTTCGCTCAAAAAAAGTTACTGAAAGTTACTTTTTTCTTCAAAAATTTCGCTATGATGCCTGCAGACATGAAAAAGGCGATAAGGACCGTTGAAAATAGAGATATATGAAAAATGTATCTTTTATTTTTTAGGAGTGAGGGAGGAAGGGGGAGGGGGTAAAATATTCCTTGGAATTTTGTTTCAATATTTCAAAATTTTCTGTAAATTGACAGATTTCATTTTAAAGGCTGATTGGGGAAGGATAAGAATGGAGTCAAGGATGCAATTTTGGCTCTGTTGTTTTGAGTTCTGGACTACTTCCGTGCTACTTCTATTTAAATCTCGAAAAAAAAAAGGATAAAATGATCTCACATGCAGGTAGAAGGAGAGGGGTCACAAATGCAATTTACTGCTTGAAAATCGAAAAAAATGATGTTTTGGGCTCTATCTTTTTTAGTACAAATCCTCGTCCATACTTCACTCCAGCTCAATTAATTTTTGTACGTATCATGAAGAATATTTTTCACAATTTTATTTCATCTGAATCAGGGCTTTGTCAAGCTGGTAAATATAAGTCAAGCTAATTATGCAAAGTCAAGCTTTTTTCAAAAATTGAAAAAAATTCTGTCCACCTTGAATGAATAATTTAAATGAAAAAAGGGTTAATTGTGATTTTTTTTTTTAGTCATATTTGTTTGAATTCGTTCGTAAAAATTTAAATTTAGGAGTTCATTGTGATTCTTTTTAAAATTATATTTGTATGAAGTTTTTCGTTTGGGGGGGGGGGTGGCTCATAAAAAAGTCATGTAAAAAGATCAATTCAAGTCAAGCTTTTTGAACAACTAATTTTGTTAGACTCCCTGGTGATCAGAAGGTCGATAACGTTTATATTTATTGAAAACTTGCTTTTCAAAAGACTGTCTGATGGCTACGTCATCACTGATCCTGATATTGATGTGCAGTTGTGTGTGATGGCGAGAGAAAAAGAGGTTTAAATGTATAAAAATGGTTAAAAAATACAGTTTTGGGAGGTCGATGTTGGGTATGAATCTCATTTCTATCAATTATTCTCAAAAAATTGGTGTTTTAATTCTAAAATTCGTCGAAAACTGGAAAATGAATTTAGGCTGCTAAAAATTCTGTTACAGGGATTTTGATGCATACTTTTTCCAAACATTTCACAGTTATTCAAATCGATTCTTGAATAATATTACGAGTAGATACTAATTTTCCATTTCTTTGGGAGCAGTTAACGATTATTTTCAATTAAAAATTACAAATGATTGGGAAAACACATTTTAAAAGTTAACATTTTTATTTTTTGACGTCTTCCAAGTTCCAACGCTTTCCAAGGTCATTTTTTTCAATCTAAAAAATAAATAATAAATTAAAGAAACCCGTAATTTGTAATTATACCCAAGTATACAAAATCGTTGCCTTATTGCAGAACGATCGCGAAGATTTCTTTATCAATCGATCGAACAATTCTCGAGTACGTATCACGTACATTTCGCCATAATTTTATTCCACGTTCGAATTCGTAATAATACACGTTGGTGAACTTACGTATACCGCGCTCGGTCGAAGGCGTAGGCGTAAAATGAAAATTATATTACACGTGCCAACTGTAGTATATAGCGTACTCGGTCGCTCGATTGTATACATGTACACGAAGGAAGAAGCTCGCGATGCTCGATACGAGCAGCAATGGCTATAGCTGCGGCTGCGGCTTCGGCCTCCTATATACCGCCGAGAGTACTCGACAAAACGAGATTTTCATCAAAACAACATACCAGCGAGCAAGTGCGGCATGCAAATAAAAAAAATAAACCGTCCGCAACCAAATCGTGAACCATTACAATAATTACGTAAGTAATTGCTAAACAGCGACGACCGACGAGAGAAAGAACCAGCAGAAGAGAAAAAAATACACTCTTAGAATACCCATTACCTACGGTGTTACGTACGTATATTCATCCTCGTTATAAAACCGCTTCCTTGTCCCCCGCAATCGCCTTTAATTCCGGCGAAAAAGTCGAAATGCCGAGCAACGCAGGTTTATTTCCAAAATCCAATTCCACACGAAGTTAAATCAAACCCGAAGAGAGCGTCGTGACAAAAGAGAGGAAAGTTTTTAAAAATCAAACCCAGTCCTACGGCAACCCACACAAACCGACTCGTATCATGTATGCAAATTAGAATATATAAACTCCCCGTCATACTTGAAATTCAATAGCCTATTACTTGGGAGCGGATAACGATTTAAAAAATATACCAACGTACGCGCCTGGCTCAGATACGTTTTCATCCTCGCTGCTGTGCTGCTGGTATTGCGTGCACTGCACATACGTATATAGGCAAATACACGCTCGTAGACGATATCAGGTCGACGACGCACACTCGCGAGACTAGAAATTTAACACAAAAAACGTGCTTCCATTTTGAGCGAGAGAAATACGTAAAGCGAAAAAAAGCAAGCCACGTATACGCGGGTGCTCGCGAAACGAGCAAAACCTTCGCTAATAAAAGATTCCAATCCGTTCGCGAGCGATTTGCAATTTGAAAAAAGCTGCTGGTAGATGAAAATCTCCCATTACATCGGATCCAGATTTCCGTTTTGTTCGCGGTTGGGCCAAGTATTCTATGCCAACTCGAACCAAAAATGAAATCGGGTCTTTAGATTTCGCTCAAATTTTTTTTACGAGTTCCTCTTGATGGTCTATTCGCATAACCACGATAATTTTCCTTCTAATTCTCAAGGGGGCTGTGGGTAGGCCTCGTAATTTTTATGCTATTGTGATTTTTTGCCAAATTACCCAAATCTTAAGGCTCATATCTAGAGATCAGTTGTATTTGGGGGAAAACGTTTACGGGGTTTGAAGGAGAATTGATGGGAGATTCAAAACGATAATTACATTTTGAAAAGTTCAAAGTTGAACTTTGTCCAAAATATTTTGAAATATTCAATTCCCTGTTGATCACTAAAGAGTTCTCATTATTTGCATCAGGGAATAGGAGTCTGCCAAAAAGTTGACTCCTGACTCCTCCACCTTGACTCCGGAGTCAAACTCACACCCTGACTCCTGACTTCACCTTGACTCCGAAATCTTTTTCAGACCTTGACTCCTGACTCCGCATTGACTCCGGAATCAATTTCAGACCTTGATTCCTGACTCCAGTGCAGTCGGAGTCAATTTGAAGTCAGTTTGACTCCAACCCCAGAGCAGGAAAAAGAAATCGACCATTAATTAATAATTTATCCGAGTGCTACCTCCCAAAATATTACGAATAGACAGGGAAAAGGAGTCAGCCAAAAAGTTAACTCCTGAATCCGGCTTGACTCCCGAAGTCAAGGGAGAAAGCTGACTCCTGACTCCCGCTTAACTCCGGAGTTACTTTCAGACCTCGATTCTTGACTCCGGAGTCAATCTGTGGCCGTGACTCCTGACTCCGGCTTGACTCCGAAGTCAATCTTTGCTTTGACTTTCTCTCCGGATTAACTCCGGAATCAAGTCTGAGTCAATTTGAAGTGTTTTACTCCGATTTTGGAGTAGAGAATAGAAATCAGCCAAAAAGTTGACTCATCCTGACGTCCTGACTCCACCTTGACTCCAAAGTCACTTTCACCCCTCGACTCTGGAGCCAAACTCACACCCTGACTCCTGACTCCACCTTGACTCCGGAGTCCATTTCAGACCTTGACTCCTAACTCAGTCCTGCTTGACTCCGGAGTGTCAACTTGTAACCTTGACTCCTGATTCCGGCTTGACTCCAGAGTCAATCTTTGACCTTGACTCCCTGACTTCGGCTCGACTCCGGAGTCAATTTGGAGTAAGTTTGACTCCGACTCCAGAGCCGACTCCTATTCCCTGCGAGTAGAGGAGAAGGGGGTTGGGGGAATTTAAAAATTTAAAAATTGACTCCTGACTCCACCTGACTCGCGGAGTCTAGGGAGAAAATTGACTCCTGACTCCACTTTGACTCCGGAGTCAAACTCGCACCCTGACTCCTGACTCCACTTTGACTCCGGAGTCAAGCTCACATCCTGACTCCTGACTCCACCTTGACTTCGGAGCCAATCTTTGACCTTGACTCCTTGCCTACGGATTGACCCCGGAGTCAAGAGTCGGAGTCAATTTGGAGTCCGTTTGACTCCGACTCCTAAGTCGACTCCTATTCCCTGACTTGCATCGATCAATAAGTATTTAAAAGCAAATGAGTGAAAAAATACGATTTTTAGGGGAGGGGTCGGTTAGAGGACCGAGAAGGAGGTCGGATCAAAAATCAAGTCGAAATTCGAATTCTACGCCCTCAAAGTAGTAATTTGTATTTCGTAAGATTCAAAAAATCTTCAAATTCACAATTTTAAAATTTTAAACCCTCTTGTAGGGACCAAAAAGTGGTATCGAATTTCGAAATCAATGGTTCAGGGAGTTTTAGAAACTTAAATGGTTAAATCGAACCTTTCTTTGGAGAGAAGAGGTGAAGAGGGTGACTGAGAATCGATATGCTACATGTTATTTTAATTTATTGACATACTTTTCCCTAAAATTAGGGGGCCAAGGGGTACTGAAAGGCCAAATCCAAAAATAAGCAAATATTCGAACTCAGTGCCCTCAAAACCCCAATAAACGACAGGTAACACGTTATTTTTCATTTTTTTGAATTTTGACCCAATCAAGAGGGCTAATATGAGGTTTCAGAGGAGTCAGATGAAAAAACTGAGTACATATTGAATTATTAGAAATTGATGTGTCACTTTACTTTTTGAATTTTTTTGAATTTTGGTCAAAATTATGGACCCCTGTACCCCCCAAAGGTGTAGAGATCCCACCTTGAAAATTTTTGGTTGAAAAAAGGGTAAAGAAGGCTACTTACTAAATTTTTTTCTGATTTTTAAATGGTAGCTTTCAGCTTTTGTACTTACGTATCATGAAAGTTGAGCCTTTACCACCAAAGTTCAACTTTGAGCTTTTCAAAATGTGATTATTGTTTATGAATTTTACTGTCAATTCTCTTTCAAATCTCGCAAACAGTTTTCCCTCAAGTACAATCTATCTCGAGATATGAGCCTTCAAAGTTGGGTAATTTGGCAAAAAATCGCAATAGCATAAAAATTACAAGGTCCACCCCAGCCCCAGCCCCATTGAGGGTTAATAGGGTAATGATCGTGGTTGTGTGAATAGACCATCAAGACAAACTCGTAAAAAAAATTGAGTGAAATCGGAATACCTGACTTCATTTTTGGTTCGAGTTGGTTCGGAATAGCCCGGTTGGTTGTCGCTCCAGCATTTCGTAGGTAGACCTTAGTACCCTGAAATTTTCTCCATTCCTGCAGAGTTGATTGCCAGCGTGCTGTAAATCTATCATACGCACGCGAAACCAAATAAACATGTGGGTTTAGCGTACAATAATAATAACGACCGCAATCCCAACGTATAATGTGCTTTATGAATACGATCAAGCCTCCGGCCTTATCGAATAGGTACCCGAAATGACCGCGTTAGAGGCTGACGAGTTCGTTTGCCGACGATCATCGTACGATATCGAATTCTACACTATCTCTGGCCACAGGTTCGATGTACAGCGAAGCTCCGCGGATCATTCGATGACTCCCGAATCGATCGACAACTAGATGCGATGGGTTATTACGTAAGAGTACTTACCCAGATGGTACACGTATATTATACTCGTATATTTACCGCAGAAATCCCATCATAATGTACCTATTTTCACATTAACGAAGTACGAAAAAACAAAATTAGATGGTTGGGAGATGATTTTTACGAGGAACTCTTTTTCTCATCGTGCCAAGTCTAAATACCATAGTGATTCTTCATCTGCACCATAATTTCAATTATTTCGCTCGGTTATCGAGTTTACGTAATATACGATTAAGTGACCTCTGTTTGCGAGTACTTCGGGTTGCCAAGAAAGACACGATTTATCGTATTTGTAGTTTTTGTTTTCTTTTTTCGATAGGCTAGAGTGATCGTTAATTTGATGGTTTCAGATATTACAGAAATGTTTTTCTGTACGATTTTTGTAAATTTCAAGTGAAACGATCTGTTTTGATGGTTCGTGAAATAATTTTGGTCCGAGTACGAAAACATGTCACTTTTGGTGACGTTTGAAGGACATTTTATAGCTGAAATCAGTTCATAAGGCGAAGGGCAAGGAAAGGGGAGGGTTGAACTAATTTGAGTTTTTATTATTTTTTGGTATTTGTTTCATTCGATGTAGAATTTTAATTTATTTTCGTACAGGTCATATTTTTATTATCCTGTGTTTTTCTGTCATAACGGAAATATCATTTCTAGATTAACTTTTTGGCAGAAATTATTAAAAATCAGAAAACTGCCTTGAAATTGCATAAGATGGAATTATGCCAAAATTTTGTTTAAAAACAAATGCACATACTTGCGATGCACTGTGGTATTAAGTTATGTAATGTATTCTGAATGTTTCTAAAAAAATTCCCATTAATTTTTCGAATCAAAGATAATGTACTCGGTTTCAAGCATAATATTGTTCCTCGTGTCTGACATGGCCCTGCGAGTGATGAAAGCGATGAAAAGGCCCTAAAATTGACAAATTAACGCTGAACATGAAAAAAGTGCTGAAGAAAGGGCTCTGAATTTACTTCAAAAGTTTCAAATTTTTTATTCAAAATTTTTTTTCTGGTATTTTTTTCAAATTTAGGTATATAAAAATTTTTTATTTTGCTCATTTTTTATTGTGGGTATGTATTAGTGACTTTTCAAAAACAATTTAGAGTCAGCAAAATATGAATTTTATTTCAATGTTTTGAAAGGTAAATTTTCATAAGTATGTGGGGGAAGGGAGGATATCTCGCTGAAGGTCTTGCAAAAAGTTATGCTTTTGCATTTGGTTATTAAATTGTACAAATTGTTTCGTTCAATTTGTTTCTCAATTTCTCAATTTCTTTTGAAAAAAAATATGAAAAACACATTTTTTTTCATTTTTTTTTTTTTGCTTAATAATTGAACGAATTAATTTTTTTGTCTCATTCTTTGTTATGAAGATGATTCTTTGTAGAATTGCAGCTTTTGTGTCAAAATCTAAATTTACAAAATTCTGAAAAAGCCCTAATTTCATTACACAACTTGAAGAATTAGTGTACTTAAAGTCGTGAAAATGGTAAAAACTCTGCGAATTTATCAAAAAGCACCTATGATGGAAAATCTGGAAAATCATACCCTTTTTTAATACTTAATTCAACAATTTTTTAAAGAATTGATAATACATACTTTGATGGAGTTTGCTGTTTCATTTGGATCATTTTTCTCTGATAAAAAATCAAAATTTTTTGAGAAAGAAAGGGCGTTGCTATTTTACTTTACAATTTTTTTTCCATCATTGGATTCGTTTTGGAGGTGGGGTGGGGGGGGGGGGTTGACTTCTGAAATTTCTATTGAAAATTAGCAAAAAAGTAGTGATTTTTGAAAAAAGAAATTACTTGAGCATTATGGCCTACTTCCTCCCACTCTCAATTTGGTAATTCGTATGCCTACGTGTTATAATCTTAACGTTTTCTATCAATTTATTTTCGTTTCCTTTATTGGCCTGTTTGGCAGTTTTTGGATCTGTTTTTTAGTTAATTTTATTTTAATTTATGTTTTGAATAATTTTTATGATTGTTGATCATATATTATGTTTATCGAAACAATTTGAAGATATTCTAAAGAACTTACTATTTCTTTTTTGAACAATTTTCATGATATTTTCGACAATTTCCAACAAATCATTATTTTTCAAATTTTCCCGTGATAAAATGGCAATTGAATTGCCAATTTTACAAAAATGATTTAAACAAGAAAAATGGCTGTTACATTATTCATTTTTTCTAGAAAAAAGTTCAAGAAACGGTTAATTGTCTGACAATTATAATTAAATCCAATTTTAGTCCATATTTAGATGAAATGACCTTGGAGCTTTTTCAGGGGTACTCAAAGCAGACTTTTCAACAGAATGATCCAGTTCAGTGACCTAAAGTATAATTTTATAATTTTAATTCCACAACGCCAATTTGTGGTAACCAGCAACGTATTCGTCACAAACGCCAACTTTCTAACCGTCTTAGGGCTTTTCACAATATCTTTGATGAAAAAAATCGAATTTTTCGGTCTCAGCAAAACTGTTGACAGAGTCACTCACAAATCATATCATTCAAAATACTTTTCAAGGGTGATAAGCTATATGAAGGACATCTCCAGTGCTCATTGGGGAGGTTCCAAAATGGCACTTCGAAACAATTTCAAAAATTGAAAACCTCTTTTTGATTCCCAAAAAAATTTGAAAATACAGAAATCTTGTGGTAAGGAATCCATATTCAACATTGGATTTTTTTTCGATTTTGGCAGTATGTTTATTCAAAAGAAAAATTAGAATTGCCAGTTCCATTGGTTCATGGTAACCTCCTAATGAAGTTTTGAGGAGAATTATTGAAAATTTTTGAATCCATATAAATCAGTGAAAATTATCGAAAATCACTGAGAAACAGTCAGAATTGCAGCACAGGAGAAAATCAGTGAATTTTTTTTTACTGAAAACAAATCAGTGAGAAAAATTACTGGAAAATCAGTGAAAATTCACTGAAAAATCAGTAAAATTTATGAAATTTGCTGAAAAATCTGTGAAAATTTGCTAAAAATCGGCGAATTTCGCTGATTTTTCCTGTGCTGCAATTCTAACCATCAGTGATTTTTCACTGATTCAGACTGAGATAGTGGATCATGAACGATTGTTTCAAACCACTCAAAAGTCAAAATTTCCAATAGAGTACTCCCTCATTTATAAATCAGTGAAAATGGTCGAAAATAACTGAGAAACAGTCAGAATTGGAGCACAGGAGAAAATCAGTGAAAAAATTGTCAATGAAAACAAATCAGTGAGAAAAGTCACTGTAAAATCAAGGAAAATTCACTGAAAAGTCAGTGAAATTTATGAAATTAGTAGAAAAATTAGTGAAAATCTTTGAAAAATCAGTGAATTTTGCTGATTTTTCCTATTTTGACTGTTAATCAGTAACTTTTCAGTGATTCAGAATGAGAAAGTACGAAACTGACGTTTCGGTTATCTTCCAACCAACATCTTGGAAAATTCATACAATTTCGACGCAAATTCGGGAGCTTCGTTCGATCATCGTAGCTTTCCGGGGAGAAATACCGATAAAAAAGCCATCGAACCCTAGATTGGGTGGCTTACACGAAACCTTACACATCCATCCAATCCCACACCGCGTTACACGCTGCGCTGCATAAACCTGTTCGCACATCTCGACCGACTACCGCTCGCTGCTGAGCAACCGCTGAGCGTTCGCTGTGGCCATACAGATACACGTACATGTAGGTACCTTTAAAGTGTGTATACATGCGCATCTAGACTCGAACAAACATCATCAGCAGTGCGAAAATAACGGTGAACTGAACTTGGTGTACGTTCAACTTTCAATAACCTTGATTTTGAAGATAAATTATACTGCTACACGTTAGACCCATTTAACGGTTAGCGAAATATGGCGAAAAAAAAAATACGAGAAAAAAGAAATTATGCTAAATGTACGCGTGTAATCCTACGTAAAAATGTGAAAAAACCAACGAATGTGAGCTACGATACGTTGTATCGCGAATAGAACGCGAATGTAAAAAATTTCGTTCGTGGCACGATCCACGCGCTAAATATCGAGTCGCGAGAAGGGAACGAGAAGCTCTTTTGAAGAAAATTTTCCAACTTGGAATGAGCGTCGGCGTCTCGATGTGTTTTACATGTACGTATGTAAATATGCACGTTCCGCTGCTCCCGCCATGCTCGTGGTACTGACGAAGCAATGCAATGCTAAGTTTTCGCGCCTTGATTCCCAGTATATCTATATATAAGACTATCTGGCGCAATGACACGCCCGCATTGCCATTAATTAGCGATAGCTCGAACTTGTTTATCATTCTCCGCACATACACGTAAGGTACCTATATGATATGCGTGCGTATTCCCTGCTCCTCTTCGCTTCGCCCAAGTTCACGACGCGACTCGGTACAGCTGAGTTCGCGGTTCCTAACATTGAAGAATAACAAAAACTGTACGGGGGAGGGGTTCGTCACGAAGAATTTGTCATTTCTCGTGATAGTCGCAGCGTGCGAAAGGCGAAGAATTTCGAAGATTTTAAAACCGCGCATACCTATCTCATAATCGTGTATATCAGTCATTTTAGAATTTCACCTCGGAAGAAATTTCATCGTAGGGAAATGTCCATCCCAGGGAACTTCGGCAACCCCTAAGGGAGGGGTAAATGCTCGCTGAAAACAGATTTTTGGTCAATATCTTCTCAAGCAGGCCTCAAAATCGGAAAATGGCTGAATAATTACGCTTTACGTGTAATTTTCTATCAGAAAGGTTCATTTTCTTTTTTCAAAGATTTCCATTTTCTCGGCCAAAAATCAAGGGTAAAAACACCAATTTTTCAAATATTTGCAGTATTTTTTGAAATAATCGAAAATACGAAGCTAAAGGCAGGTCTAGGTAGGGCGACCTTTCAAAAAAATTGGAATTTTTTTGGGACCCCCCACTTTGGTGCCACTACATGAGAAAATAACACATAAAAAATTTCTGCCCGATTGATGCATATTAACTCGTGCCTCAAACCCCATTTTGAAAAATTGAAGAGGTGCGCTCGAACTCATAATACTTCACCACCCCTACCCCTACCGACCTGGCGTCTTTAAAGTTACCCCGAAAGCACCCAAATGAAGATAGAACTTTCAGGTTTGCGACTTTCGCTTCCTTACAAAATTTCAAATCAGACAACGACAAGATTTTTTTCAAATTTTTTGGGCCCGGGGCGGGGGGGGAGCGCGAGGATATTAAAACGTGTGATTGAAAAAAACCAACAAACAAAATTGAATTATAATATTTCAAACAGATTTTTTTGGGGGAAAAACTTCCAGGAGGTATTCAGAGCTTCTGAAATAAGTTCTGAGGTCATTTTGACTTCGAACTATAATCAGGACCCAAAATGGTCCTATATGGGGAGGTGGCAGGAAGGGCCCAACTCGCAAACTTCCCATAATTATCGAGTGTGGTATCAAAATTCGTGTTTTTTTTACCTGGGAGCCCGTTTCCGATGTTCCTTCAACAAAAATCCCAAAATAGGCCCATAGGAAAGGTGGTGGGGAGGAGTCAAATTGAAAGTTTTAAATAATTATCGAGTGTGGTATCGAAACCAATGTTTTTTCACCCAGAGAGTCCTTATTCCAACGTCTCTTCAACAAAATTCTCAAAATGGGCCCATAGGGGAGGTGGTGGGGAGGAGTCAAATTGAAAATTACCCATAATTATCGAGTGTGGTATCAAAATTCGTGGGAGTCCGTTTCCGACTCCAGGGTAAAAAACACGAATTTTGATACCACACTCGATAATTATGGAAAATTTCAAATTTGACTTCTCCCGACCACCTTCCAAATGAGCTCATTTTGGGGCCTAGATTTTTTTGAAAAATCTTTTTTCCTTTAAAAATTGCCAAAAATCAGGGTTTATTTTTTGAAATTCTGTTCGTTGTAATTGTCTTAACGCATAATTAGACAATGTAAACATGTTTTCTGATGATTTTTATGGTTTTTTGATAACATTTTGGAGAGGTCCATATTAGGCGCCTAAAAAAATTGTTTTTGAAAAACCATCGTTTTTGAAATTTTTTTTTTTCTAAAAGTCAGGGAATTTATTTTTCGAAATTCTGTTTGGGGGGAGCCAACACTTCTGGGTACAATTTAAGTCCATTTCCATCTTTTTTGGAGGTAATGGGGGTCACTCCAGAGTCCAAAAACAAGATGGGGTCCATGTATGGAAACCTTATCATTCATTTTAAATGTAAATGAATGGTCTGTTTTCATCAAAACATCCACTTTTGGTCATTAATATGTTTTGTACCGTTTGGTTCCCTTTGGTCATTTTTGGTTTCAAGAAACACGCCAGTTTTGGCCGTTATGATGTTTGGTTCTATTTGTTTCCTGTGGTTCAGTTTGATTCTGTTTGATCTCATTTGGCCCTTTTTCAAGAAAATATACTCTCTCATTCTGAATCAGTGAAAAATCACTGATAAACAGTCAGAATTGCAGCACAGAAAAAATCAGTGAAATTCACTGATTTTCAGTGATTTTTCACTGATCATTCAAAGAATTTCACAGATTTTTCAGTGAATTTCATAAATATCACTGAGTTTTCAGTGAATTTTCATTGATTTCCAGTGATTTTCTTTCACTGATTTGTTTTCAGTGAAAAAATTATCACTGATTTTCTCCTGTGCTGCAATTCTGACTGTTTCTCAGTGATTTTCGGTAATTTTCACTGATTTATAATTGAGAGAGTAGTCATTTTTGGCCATTATTATGTTCGGATTTAGTTTGGTTCCATTTGGTTCTGTTTGGTTTCATTTGGTTCTGTTTGGTTCTATTTGGTTCTTTTTGGTTCTTTTTGGTTCCATTTGGTTCTAAAAAACTTAATTTTAGATATCGAACATGAAAATTTTCAAAATTTTGACGACCCCCCCCCCCTCCTCTTTTCTGACTGACCATTCGATTTTGAATCCCCGTGATGTAGAAAAAGTTTCGTATAACCAATAATTAACATCTCGTTTCAATTACCTTTTCTTTCCTCAAGCTCGATTACTTAAATATTTCTTAGATTAGAGTAAATCCCCCTCTCACCTGGGCTATTCGTGAATCCTGGAAACTATACCCCTCGGTAGCTGATATCGAGATAATTCCACTGTAGAAAAATAACGTCATTTAATTTATTGATTTATTCTTGATGTTGTGTTTCTTCTATCAAACTTTATTACGTGTTTTTTAAAAAATATAATAGGTAATATTCAATTATCTCCCTCAAAATTAACCGTAGGGGCTGAAATTTTTGCTTTGAATTTTTATGGATTGTCCTTCTATTGTGTATAAAAAAATTAGTGATAAAATTCTGGATACCATCAGCCTCGTAATTTCGATTATTTCAAAAAATACTGCAAATATTTGAAAAATATATGTTTTTTACCCTTACTTTTTGGTCAAAGAAGTGAGAGTTTTTCTGAAAAACGAGCTTTTCTGATTGAAAATCACTCGTAGAACATGATTATTCAACCATTTTTCAATTTTAAGACTTGTTTGAGAAGACATTTTCGAAAAACCGGTTTTCAACAAGCATTTACCCCTTCCCAGAGAGTTTCGCACGCTTCCTGGGGTGGGAATTTAAGTATACATATTCCTTAGTGAACCATTATGAACAGAAAAACACGAAAAAAAAGTAGGTTAGAATTTTTCCGGGGTAGGTACTTTTTTCTCTAATTTGACTCAACTATAATGTATACTTTTCGGTATTCGGGCCAAAAACTACTCTACGAACCGCACCTCCGATCCAATTAAAAACCGAACTGTCGTCTATCGTCGATTTGATGGAATTTTGGCAAAAGTTATTTTTCATTATACTTATTCTCGAGAGCCGAATGTGTCAGTTTTAACGCGAGCTTATATAAACACGTACGACGAAGAGGAAAGAATCAAGGTGTGTAATTTTCTCTCTATATCTTTGTTTCTCGCGCGTTCGAAGAAGCGTTGTATTTTGACGTTTTCCAAACCGCACGCGACACCGTATTCGACGCAACGCAACATTTTCGAAAAAAACCAAAACCCAAACGAAACACGTATAGGAGAAATTCTGCGTACGCCCCCCCCCCCTGTGCACCGGTATTCTACAGCCTACCTACGTATATTATAGTATACGTAATACGTAAGTAAGTATGGCGTATGCGGTATACATATTTTGACAGACAACCGAACGACTTTTCGCTTTTTCGACGCTGGCTTTGATGTTTACCATTTTCTCTCTATCATCGCGTTGACTCGCGCCTCGTGGATCCCTCCGGCCGACCCTTCGTCTACGTACGTTCACGTATACCTATGCGTTATTCAAAAACCAAATCGTAACAGTTTTTATTGACTTTTCCTTCCGTTCGCCCTTCTGCACGTAATTTCGCTTCTACACGTAGGAAGAATTTCAAGCTGTCGATAGCTCTCGATATGTTGGAAAACGAGTCAATTTTTTTCATTCGTGTACGAAGTTGACGTGACGATGGTGCTCAAAGTTTACGTACATATCTCCGGTCGAAAATTTCCAAGTTTTGTTGGGGACTCGTTGACGTTGTCGGCGTCGCGTCTCGTGTATTTTCCAAGGTCCGTAAACCGGTTGGTTAATTGGTCAAATTTGCAAAAACACGAACCAACGTGGCAATTTTTTGGTATTTTTGTTTCGTACGTGTGTATCGGTGGATTAGTGGCTGGTTTCCGAAAGTGTGACGAAGGTCGATGGTTAAGTAGACGTGGGATGAATTTGGAGCTACGAAAGGAGCCTCGGTGGAAAATGCAAGAATGGTTGAAATTGGTTGGGAATTTGATATGGCGGAAGTATTAAGGTGAATTAGACGATTATCAGGCGAATAGCTTTTTCTGAGTACATTTGATAGATTTTTCGAAGGAAGGATGTTTCTGAAGGGTGATTTTGAATTGGTGGTCGCCGTAGATCTGAAACAGAAAAATAATCAAAATGACCATATGAGAGGGAGGGGGAGGAGGATCAAAACTTCCTGACGAAAATGATTTTTCATCTTTCATTATTTTGGGGGGGCCCCCCCTCCCCTCCCCTCCCCTTCCCCTCCCCGCCCCGCCCCTCCCCTTCTCTCCCCTCCTCATCCATGCAATGTTTGTTAAGTTGATGGAAGGGCCCTGCGAAATCTGCGTGAAAATTCAACTGGAGCCTTGATCTTTGATTTTGAAAAAAACGGGTAATTCTGGTGATGGTAGAAATTCTGAATCGAGAAATCGGCTGGAAAATCCAATCGACTTCAACAAGTTACCAAGATCTTCAAAAACCAAGAAAATTCTCGCTCAGTAGGTACTTCAAAATTTTTTCATTTCGAGAATTTCTTATTCCTTTTTGAATGCCCAAATTTTTCAGATTTTTGAAAAACACATGCCCGATTTATATTTAGGGCTTCACATACAATAGTTTTAAGTAATCAGGTTCACGATGGTCATCTCTAGCCCAAAATCAGCCCTTCTGGACACTTTTTCTACTCCCTCCTCCCTCTCTGAAATTCATTTTCATCCCAGAAAACTAGTAAATTTAAAATATCACGCCAAAATAAGCAAAAGAAAGAAATTCGGCTCACTTTATTTTATCCATCTCGCATGAGTATCATAATACACTGCCTTACCTACTCCTACCCCAGTCTTGGCGAAATTCTACCTCATTACGAACTCCCTCTCTTACATATTCTCATAGCTGCGAAACCCGCAAGATACAAATCATCGAGCAAATGAGAACTAGCTACGAGTATACTTACTTGGCTCGCCTGGCTTGTTTCGTATATGATAGATTCGTTCAGACATCGTGCAAGGAGGGTACAGAGGACGATGTTTTTGAAGTGATTAATAAAAGCCGCACCTCGCAGGTTATCGCCGAAAACGCGAAGGAAAAAAATCACCTCGATGTTTCGGGGTAACTTTTGACGACCATTATTAAGCTTATTTGCCGCGAATAAAGTCGAAATATCTCGCCGTAGCTGGTCTAAATTTATGCCCAGTCATAACTTAGCAGAGAAGTTTTTTGTACGTACCTAAACGCGATTCGTCGAGCTTAAACGTGAGTTGTCTTTTTTTTTTACCCTGTCTCTTTTTTTTGGTGTTGTGGAACTCTAACGAGTTCCAAAAAAACAAAAAAAAGAAAAAGAGGAAGAGACGAAAAAATACGTAGCAAGTGGAAGAAAAAAGAAAGATGTCAAAATTGTGCAGGTACATCAAATTTTAGTCACTTTATCTTACATTTTATCCTTATTGCAGGGTTCCTTTTGTTTTATTAGAATGTGTTTGGTGGGGGAGAGGTATTTAAAAAAAAGTAAATAATCAGACCTGGAAAAACTGTTTACCCCTCTCTTCCCCCCCCACCATAAGCGCACCCAGAAATTATTTAAGGGAGAGTCTCAGAACCCGGAAAAAAATAGGGAGAATTTCAATGAAAAAATTCAGTAAGTTGATAACACAGAGCGACAAAAAAAAATGTTTGCTCTGTTTCTGGGTTCTCATGCCGAAATTCTGTTTCTAGACATCAAAATACATCACCTTGCTCAATCCTGGCTTCCAAAGTTTGCTTTGGGGGGTGGGGGAGCCAAAAAACTGATTTTTCGAGGTTAATAAGCCTGAGCATTACAAAAAAAATTGGAAAAAATTTATTTTAGACTAATCTTGTAGGAAATTTCACGGCGAATCCAATGCCGCAAACCGCAGACCTCCGTCTTTTTTTTAAAAAAAGTTACAGCTCATTCTTTCCAAAATTTTGTGAAAAAATCACATTTTTTTGTTTTTTTTTCGCAAAGAAGTGAAATTTGAGAGGAAAGTAAGGGTTTTAAGGCCATAATGACCATGGTGAGAGTTGTAGGAAATTTTACGGCAAATTGAATGCCGCAAACCGCGGACCTCTATCTCTTATTGAAAAAAAGTTACAGCTCATTCTTTACAAAATTCTGTGAAAAAAATCACATTTTTTGTGCCTTTTTCGCGAAAAAGTGAAATTTGAGAGAAAACTAAGGGTTTTAAGGATGAGCTGTAACTTTTTTTCAAAAAGAGATAGAGGTCCGCGGTTTGCAGCATTCGATTTGCCGTGAAATTTCCTACAACTCTCATCATAGTCATTATGGCCTTAAAACCCTTACTTTTCTCTCAAATTTCACTTCTTTGCAAAAAAAAACAAAAAAATGCGATTTTTTCACAAAATTTTGGAAAGAATGAGCTGTAACTTTTTTTAAAAAAGAGACGGAGGTCTGCGGTTTGCGGCATTGGATTCGCCGTGAAATTTCCTACAAGATTAATCCAAAATAAATTTTTTACAATTTTTTTTGTAATGCTCAGGCTTATTGACCTCGAAAAATCAGTTTTTTGGCTCCCCCACCCCCCAAAGCAAACTTTGGTCAAAAAAAATATTTTTTCCTTTATTAGTTACATAAAAGCAACCCAAATTTAGCAATGAGAACCCAAAAACAAAATTCGTGTCGACCTGTGTAATTTATAAACGGATTTGAGCAAAGTAAAATTAAAAAATTACGGAATTTCAGTTATTTTTCTCTGATTTTTAAGTCAAAATTATTAATTTTTTCTGATAAACTGGGAACTGATTGAAAAATTCGTGATTTTTGGCTGAAAGATCAGTGAAAAATTATCAATTTTTAAAATAGAAAGATTAAAATGCTTAAATTTTTTGAAAAAAAAAAGTTTACATTTTTGTAATAAAAAATCTCTTGTCCGAGCTTAAGGGGGGGGGGGGGGGGGGGGGGGGGGGGGGGGGGGGGGCTCGAGCCCCCTGAACCCCCTCCTTGGGTGCATTTATGAAGTTATGATCCCCCCTTAAACAATTTCCATGGATTGATCACAGCTTAAAAATTACGCGAAATATCGAAGGCTAAAAAGGTGGTCAGATGAGCTAGAAAACTGAAATTTGGACAGGGAGTACTAAGACACCCGTAGAAATGTATGTCGACCCCTTTACCTTTTCTGTAGTCTCCTACCACCCCCGCATCATCAAAACTTCAAACATGTTTTTTTTTTCAAAAACGTGTTATCACTCTAGGGTTATTTTAATATTCAGTATGACATATGCACTTTCTGCAACATATTGCAATCGGCAAAAAGGAAAGAGGAAATGAATATGAAGACTACGATAAGAGCAAAAGCACGAAAAAAAAAACCAGAAGTAATCAAGTAATCGTATCTTCTGTTCATTGGAATTGAAGAGAGAGTGAGATAGCGAACTCGCTCCGACCAGTGGACATTTTCGTATTTCTCATTTATTGGCCAATGTATCGAACCGAACGATAAATACCGCGGCTTTATTATAGTACAAGCGGTCAGGCCACGTCCCGGAGTAATTGAACCGCATTTTAGTATCTACCAATTGCAGTTTTTCAGCTCGATGCGAGAACGTCGTTTATAGTATTTTTTTTTCATGTGTACGCGAGTAAACGTATATATAGGTTTTTGTGTGAGTGGCTGGTACAAGCGGCTACACGAGCCCCCTAAGAGAATAGAAGTGGACGTATATACGAAAAAGAGTTTGAAAAATATACAGACTCGACGGTTTCGACGTGCCGAATAAATCGATTCAGATGATATCTAAACTTGTCAAACTTTTCAACTAGTGCGTGTTGTAGCGGTTAAAAATAAACGAACATTTGCAATTTTGGTGGTCGATTTTTCTCTCTTTCTCTCTACGGTACCCCTTCTCGCTGTGTCTGTGGATTTTTTTCACATATACGAGTATACAAAGCTGGTTGGGTAATAGGTACCTTTAGAGTCTCGGTGTAGCGGTAATTCGAATACCCAATCTTGTTTCTATAATCAGCTGAAAACTCGCTTCGATTATAATTACATTACCTGGCCATATTATATTGTCGAAAGGTTGAAAAATTACAGCCAACGTTACAACAAACCCAAAATCAAAATTTCAAATTCCCCATTCTGATATTATGGCTTTTCTCACTTCAGACGTTGACGGTAGAAGCAGTACACAACGCAGGCATCCCAGTAGGTTACTTTTTTTCAAGGAAAGTCACTATTAGTTACTTTTTGTACTCAAAAGTTACTATTGGTCTCTTTTTTCAAAAATTTGAGCAAAAAATCAATTTTTTGGTTTTTAGTTTAAAAAATTGTTTTAAAAAAAAATTTTGCTTGAAAAAAAATCAAAAATTGCTTAAAAAATGATTTGAAAAAAGTATACCATGGCATTACTTGATACTTAACTATATATTTTGCGATTTTGTTGAAATACAAGTAAAAATTCGAATGACTTTTTTACATCTTCTAGGTGAAATCATGAATTGAAATTTTTAAAAAAAGGTTACTTTTTTGAACTTTTTTGGTTACTTTTCCGACTGTTAGAGGTTCCTAAAGTTACTTTTTTTCAAATTTTTGCTGGGATGTCTGACAACGAAAAAATCAAAAATTTCTTCGGTTTGTAATTTTCATTAAAATGCGTTAGGGTTTTTTAACATTCATGATGACCTGTCATTTCAATATCCAGTCAAGAAATTAGCTGAATTTGGGTTAGGGAGCCAAAATCAGTTTTTGACCCCTGAGGGTGGTTTTAGCATCCAGGTTCTCATGTGGATTATTTCATGTGAAGTTAAATGGAGGGTCTTTGATTTTTTTTTTAAATTTTGCATGTGAGTAAAGGTTATAAACTATAATAAATGGTACTCACCGAAGCTCTCGATGATTTTTTTGGCGGAATTATGAGTATTTGAAATTAGCAAGATAGCAATTTCAACTGAGAATCACCAAGTTGCCACTTTTGGTGATCCAAAAAAAATGATTTAAATTTTTTTAATTGAAGAAATGTTCGGCTCCCCGAGTAAAAATTCCGAAAAAGTTCTCAGCAGTTTATTTTTCATGTAGAATAACGTAATATCAAAAAATTTCAATGATTTTAATATTTTTGAGAAAATAATTTTTTAAGATTGCGACTGAAATAATTTAATTACCTACTCACGTTTTTACAGTATTTTGGCAAAACTTCTATCAAAAATATTTTGAATTTTTTTTTAAATCGAGGAAAATTGACAAAAAATTGCACAGTTATGAATTTTTTCGGGAAAAAATGAAACCTTTGAAAAAAAACATTTCTCTATGTTTTCAAGATTTCTGTTGGTTTGTTGGGAAATTGTTGTAAAAAAAACTGTCTCTCTATCAAAATTAAAAGAAAATTACCAAAAAATTGCATATCAATGAGTTGAAAAAAACTGCAGAAATTGCATTTTTGCATTTGAATTTTTATTCAAATTTCGCTCAGCACACTGATGTAGTGTAGTATTTTGAAAAACTGAAAATAATCTTTTTTCAAGTATCGTTGATTAGAAGATCCTGGAAAAATATACACCCTAGTTCTAGAGTAGTGAAGTATACACATGAAATATGCACTCTAGACGTCTGAAATGTGCAGCAATATGCACTTCGAGACCCCAAATATGCTAAATCGATATGGTATCATTGGAAAGGTTTTTTTTTTACCTTTACAACATTGTAACATTGCCAATACTGTTGAAAGTTGTGTTACTCCATCATTTGGCTGAAAAGGACATTTTAAAAATTTTTTCCGGAACATTATTTTTACAGTTGTGTAATTTTGAAAAAAAAAACTAAAAATTGAAATTTTTGCAAAAATGTTGAAAAAATGATCAAAATATGCAAAAAAAGAGAAAAATTGTCAAAATATGTTGAAATATGCAAAAATATGCATTTTTGGCCGAAATATGTAAAATATGCAAAATGAAATTCGGTTTCTCCATCTCAGAATTTTATGAACAGCAAAGATATGATGAAGATGCACTATTATCTCAAATGCAGAAAAATGTACATTTAATATTTTTCCGGGCTCTATTAATTAGTTTTGTATTTTTTCCCTGAAAAAGTTCATTATTCTGCAAGTTTTTCATTAATCCGTTTTAGAATTTTGAAAGAATAAGGATTTTTTCGTATCTTTGACAACACACTGGTGAAATATCTTGAAAATGTAAGTAAATAATCAATTTTTTTGAGCCGATCCTCGCAGATTTGCTACCCGTTGCAATTTTTTCTCGAGAATATCAGAAAATATCATTGAAATATTTCGATAATGTTATTCTACTTGAAAAGATTTATCACTGTAAATTTTTTCAGAATTTTCACTCTTGGAAGTCTTATATATTTTTCAGTTTCTTTCTTAGATAAATCTTTTTAAATCACTTGATTTCATCATTATTGGTCAATTTTCGTTTACATGTAGAACAGAATGCAAAAAAGTTCAAATCTCCGAGTTAATTTCGAATCTGATTATTTTTTCTGGGAATTTTAAGTCATTTGCCATTCTTGCTAAATTTAAAGGTTTCATAACTCCACCAAAAATAAATCCCTAGAATTTCAGTTTAAACCATGCGTCATTATTTTAAAAAAAATATCAGACCCATTGTACAATTTTTGGTACAGTTGATTAGTATAGGTAGGAATTATCCATAAATGTATCTTTTGTGTCAATTTTCGTGATTTCTTAAATTAATTGAAAATTGATTAAACTTTTTAAAATGTCACAAAAATATTTGAAAAGTGATTAAAATCTTTTTGGTTGTAGGATCGTAAAAAATATTAAAACAACATTTAAATCGCTTAAAAAGTAGTAAAAATCTGTCAAGATGGTATCTTTCGAAAACGTTTGAATTTCCCACCATTTTAATAAGTTTTAAATATTTTTAAAATTATTTTACAACGTTTCAACGACTATGACGTCATTTTAGTCCATTTTTATGCCATTTTACTGATTTCCCTTTATCTGCGCTGTTCCTAACGATTTTCTGCTTGTAAGTATTTTAGCACCATTTTCAAACCATTTTAACGACTTTTACAGAAATATTTATCGCAATTTTTGCGATATTTTGACGAAGATTCTCACATTGCGGTGAGCGATTTTTGTTGTAGTTTTCCTCGTAGGTATTTTACACGACTCCCATGTACAATTTTTTTTCATTCCCCGAATACAATTTTTTAGGATTTTTTTAATCGTCTCACTCTCATATCTCCCTGAATTACCATTGAATTGATCTCGAGTTTGAATATTTTAGCTCATTTTTTGTAAATATTACGAAATCGAAATACGAGATTATTTTTCAATTCCCCTCTTCCTCTTCCTCTTTGACACGGCCTTGAAAAGGGCACCATCTCGTCTCTATTCCAACAGCACCTTCAACGTCATAGTAATTTAATCCGCCACAATACGATGGTATTTGGTGTAAAAAAGTACGAATACAAACATATCTTTTTTTTTCAATTTCGGTCCAATTTCGACCGCATTATCTGCCCTCCTCGCTCCTGCCTCGCATCAAGACGATGTCCACGTGTATGTTCGAATTGGCGAATTAAAATTTCTGTTTGATACGAAGCAGGCAGCGTGTGCTTAGTACGAGTATTTTTTAATATACGGGGCGAATTCGAAGGCGTCAAGGTTGGCTCATAATATCCATCTACGAGTGCTATATGCACCATTTATCGTAAAATAATGACGATCGCGGCGTGTATACGGGAATGACAGAGAAACTCAGCGTTAGCGAGAGAAAAAAATAGAGATTGGGTAATATACGCGAATAAGTGCACATACGTGCATAAATATGAACTCGTTCGATGCGATAATCGGAGAATTTTTGTAATGTACGTACACTACCCAGTATTAGTACGCGATATACGATAAAATAACGTTAAAATGAAAATGGTTGGAAAAATTACGTATTTTTTTATTTCAGATTTTATACATAGACGTAGGTATTGCTGTGTAGTTTTTTTTTCAAAAGGTTAAAAACGTCGTTAATTAATATACCAATTTTTATTACGTGTGTTTCAGGTCCACTCACAATGAGCTGGAGAAAAATAGGTAAGGTTAAAATGCATCTAAATTAATAATGTATGCACTAGAATTAAAACGTGAGATGAGGCGATGCTGATGACTTTGGCGGTTCGAGGTCGGTGCATCTGCATACGCGTCTATGGTTCTAGGTATGCTGATAAAGAGAGCAATGTGTGTGTACGTTGAATACGGTTTACTCTATAATTAATAGATAATTCGTGTGATCTTTTCTGGTGCACTGAAACGTTGCTCGTTTCATCGTCTATGTAGACTCGGACGTGTGTATTTGTGTGCAGATTAACGGATATCGATTGCGAATACGATAACAGTGAGCCTATAGTTTATTCTCGAATCTCGATGAATACAGGTAATACGAGTTTGCAAAATGGATCCCATCGAATAGGTGTACGTACGAGTACAGAGCATGTACACGATATTCTGTATGTAGTGTATTGAGCAAAATAACGAGTGCCAAAAAAGAAAAAAATAATAACCCAGCGAGGTATTAAAAAAGTGTAATAAAATTGTACGCAAGTGGAGAACGTATATAAAGTATAGGGTGTTGCGAAAATTTATTTTATCCAAATGATGTGTGGTCTGTGGTGGAAATAGGCAAAAAGCAGTTTTTTCCGAATGGAGGAAGAAAAAATTATTCATCTTTGAAGACAGAAGATGAAATGCTGACATGATGTCAAGTTTAATATTATTTGAGATTCAGTTACAAAATTTCTAAGTACTGCTGAAATGATTTTAAAAATCTTAAAAATTGTTAAAATCGTTTTAAATACAATAAAAATTGATAAAGTATAGGAAAAATCTCTCAAAATTGATTCATTTTTTCAAAATTATCGCCAGTGCTTGAAATATTGCACAAATCGTTAAAATTACCGTCTAATCGTTTGAAATGTTATAAAAATCGTTTAAATTTTCATAATGATTGTTCCAAATTGTGGAAGAACTGTTTAAAAACTCAAATAAACTTGATGCTTTTTTCAAAGTTTGTCTAAAATGTCATTTAAAATTTGAAATTGTTTCAAAAATTGTCGAAAATCCTATTAAAATTATTGAAAAAACGTCTAAATTGTCAAACAAAATTCAAAATTCGTTAAAATTAACATGAAAATTGCTTAAATTGTCATAAAAATTATCGACATAAAGTTAAAGCCGTTAAACTTGGTGGAAAAATCTTTTAGAGTTGCTATAAAAATTTCTTAAATTACCAAAAATTTGTTAAATTCACTTCAAAAGTTGTTTGAAATGTGCAAAAATGCCAGAGTTGCTTAGAAAATTTGTTTTAAATGCCTACATTCGTTCGAATAATCATGAAAATTGTTTAATTTATCGGGAAAATGACGAGTTTGCTTCAAAAATTGCTTAAAAATTTGAAAAAATTAATCAAAACAAAAAAAATCTTAAAATCTTTGTGACTTTGTTTAAACTCCCGTAAATGTTGAAGTTGTTTAAAATTTTACAAAAAATTGTTGAAATGTGTAGTTTGTAGCTTCTGTTTCTTCAAGTCTGTCAAAATGTTGAAAATTTTTCAAAAATGTTTTTTCAATTAAGTAATTGAAACATTTGCTTAGTGATTTCTAAATTTGAAAAATCATGATGACTACTGGCAAGAAAAACAAGATAAACCAGTAAATAGCAAGAATTTTATTGATTTTAGTGCAAAAATCAAAAATTTTCAACATTTTTCTCTTTTTTAAAATTTTTAATGGGAAGATGGAAAAAGGGTTCGGGGGGGGGAGATTCGAAGCCAGAAAAATTACATGAAAATGGCGAGAAAAGTTCAGAAAAAGGCAAGAATTTTCATTTTTCAGATTCAGTGGACACCCTAAAAATGTAACTTGATAATTTTAAAAACGTCAAAGAAATGATAGCAAAATGCAAGATTATTGAAATTTTTACCTACAATTTTTTTATGCAGGGAAACTTATTTCATTTTTTCAAAATTCATCCATGATTTTGAAATGGGGAACTTGAGTAATTTTTTCAACGCATTAAAAAAAATTAGGATTTTAATTGGAATTAATTCCATTTCTAATTTGCTATGATATTTCGACGATGTTTTAAACTATTTCACACAATTTTACCGACGTTGCCCTTTTTTAAATTTTCCCCCGTTTTTAATAAGATACGTAATCATTTGTTAGCATTTTTATATTAAAATTCAACTGTTTTTTTTTTTCATGAAATTATTTTTCTGGTTATTTGAGCGGTTTTTATGTTTTTTTTTTCAATTTTTTTTGGCGGTTTCGTGTAATTTTTACAAAAATAGATCGAGGTCGAAGTCTGCGATACAGGAACAAGAATTTGTTTCGTCATCAGAAATTCAGAATTTTCACGTATTCTTGAAAATTCTTACTCTACAAGTTGGATTGTGGATGCGAGGGAGGGGATGCAAATTCCGCAACTGAAAATAATACTTATTGTCTTCATATGTTTCAAAGAACTCGTAAAAAAATTGAATATTCTTGACGTGTTTCATTTTTTCATCATCGTCGTTAAGTTTATTGTCAGTCGAGATTGATTGAAGTACAGTAATAAGGTTTATACAGTACATAATTGATCTGTTTATTATGATGAAAGATGCAGGAATGACCTAGGAGGGGAAGTAGGGGTGAACTTATGAGATACTCTGAGAAACGAGGAATCGCCGCAATTTCGGTGTGAGACTGGAAATTTTCTGTGGGTGCAGTTGGAAATTCTACAGTGAAAAAACAAATAAATAAATTTTATACCAAAAAAATAATAACGGGGCACCATTCACAAAATTGGCAAAATTTATTCTAAAAAAATGATATTTATCGCGAAATTGGGTAAAATTTATTGCCAATTTTGTGAATGGTGCCCGTTATTATTTTTTTCGATAAAATTTATTGTTTGGGATAAAATTCATCTCTTTTTGGATAAAATTTTTCATTTTTCCAGACACTTTTTATTTATTTTTCATTTTTCATTTTTTTTTTCAGTGTAATGACCTCACTCCCTCCAAAATTCATTTCGATATTTGATTTCTTTTTATTTCTCATTGCTCATTCTACAATTTGTGAATAATCTCAATTGAGTTTCAGTTTGTGATATTTACGCAGAATGTTAGAGAGGCTTGAAATCGAAGAGGAAAGTGGGCTCGTCTATTTTTCATGAGATTCTTCACTTACCCGCGCAAAATCTCGCAACCGTAGCGTAATTTTACGAACACCTTGTGTATAGAAATACGTGTACGTCAAGGTTTCTTCCCGTTAGTTTGCGTGAACGTCTACGTGTAGTACCTAGCAAACGTGAGAGAATATATTTTTACCTTTTTTTGGCATCATCGAGGGACGAAGGTGACGCGGCAATGGCAGCATGTTCTTCCTTGGAAAACATCGATACGGGGGAGGTATTTGGTCACATGGCAGCTCTTGCATTCGGTGTGACATTAGTCCAAAATCGAAGGTTGATTGCAGGATAAATTGCAAGGAGAATTTTTCTTACAAAATATCATCGCGTCGAAGTCAGCACAGTGTGGGCATCATGTTATAGGTAAAATTCAAAAATTGGTTCGCGGTTCGAGTAAATTTTGTACAATATTTTCAGTGGTGGGAGGGGAAGGGGTACGGCAGATATTGCTACGTATGAGAAAAATAGCTCGAGTGTATAAAAATGCCAACTAATGGAAAAAATTTTCGTTATTTTTTGTTGACTGTACGTTACGGAGGGAATGTGGTTGCAGATGGTGTGAGGGCCTCGAAGGAAGGGTAACGAATATGGCGTCTCTTGCGGTGGTATTATGTTCGGCTAAGGGCGAAGTAGGGGAGCATAGTGCACGTACACGCGGAAAATAAGGTACATGTGGAGAAGAAAAAATACGTATACGTATATCGTCGAAGTGAATTAAACGTAGCGTTTTAGCGTGCTATTGAAATATATCGCAATTTAGAGCAACATTCTGTTGAATATTGCCAAAGAGAGAGAGCAGACTTATAATTGTAAGTAAGTTCTTTTCATAAGTCGCCCGGCGTAATACACCGCGAAACGGAAGACGCGGTTGAGGAGGCGAAAAGTCGTCGTAAGTTGCTGTTATACTCGTCGTACCATATACCTCGTATACCGCACACCCCGCTCCCAGCTTCGTTATATTATACGTATATATAAATGGGAAACTGAGCTGAGGCAGCAGAGCTTTGGTTAGACTGTATATGTGCACCACTGTGCTGGAGAGTGCTTTGTCATAAGCTTTTATTAGATTCATATTCTGGAGCTTATTCGGGCTCGGGCACGTTGGCTGCGGATACGATTCCGGGGCTGCGTTGCGGCTTTCCTACATCGATGAAAGTTTTTCTCTCCGGTTTAATCGTTTTGTCTCTTATGAAAAGCGATATGACACCGAAAAAGTTTATAATACGTTTTTAGAGGCATTATGTTCTTTTGGTAGGTTTTTTTCGCCGCCCTCTCCGCATTCATTCGTATTTTTATATACGCCAAGATTTCGTAGCAGTTTCGCAAAGTTTTATACCGCTCGTGCTTTGTTCGGCCGAGTTCATATGTGAGGATAGATTATGTACTTCTCGCCGTATATAAAGCTGCGAAAAGAGACATTGAATAAATTACTTCGAGTCGTTTTATTTGTTCGGGCTGTCCGATTTTTGGAAAATGTGTAAACCCTGGAAAAATCAGGGAAGTTTGAAAATCTAGCGAAGTCGGAGAATTTGAAATTTTCGCTGGAATTTTTTTTGAAAACCAGAGGAGAATAAATCATCTGGAAAGTGTACCTCTGCTCAATTTATCATAAATTCTTCCATTCTTCAATTGATGTGACCTTTTTATTTGGCATAGTTTCAAAAATTTTTAGTTGCCAACAGTAGGAGAAAAGTTATTTTTAAGCAGTTGAAAAATTGAAAAAATTGGATCCAAAAGAATTTGGAAAAATTTAGAAATTGGTTTAAATTCACATTGATTTCTGAAAAGTGAGCAACTTGATATTTTGAGATGAAAAATGTATACAGTTCACGAAAAACAAAAATATAACACAATTCTTATACGTAAATTATTTAATAACTTTTTGAAAGTTGAGAAAAGGGTAGCTCTCATTGATGGAAAAACGGAGATTCTGCTTCAAGTTTTACAATTTTCTAACCAGGTTTCTACAGAGAAGTTTAGGTAAATTTCAACTTGATTTCAAATATGTTGGCAATCCATTCAAAATCAGTACAGCATTATTTAAATCAATCCAACCCAAAAACACAAACAATTTACATCCAAAAATCTTCCTGTTGAATTACAAGGAAGATTTTGCTGCATATAATTAAAAAAAAAAGAAAAGGAAAATCGGTCGGGTAGTTCTAAAAAAATGGTACAAAAAGAAGAAATTTTTCCCTTCAGCAGTGGGCTGTTATTTCATGAGTTTTTAACAGATTGGTGTATAATAATTGGAGATGTTATAGAAAGGGGACAGGCAAAATAGAAAAACCTACATTAACGGCTTAAAGAAAGTACATATAAATTTACCCTTTAAAATAAATCTTGTGGGTTTTTGTGCTTTTTAAGATGCATTAGGTCTTTGACTAGGAGAAAGTTAGGGTTATTAATAGATTCCAGTGTGTGAAGGTAATTTGTGGTTATAGTCAAGTCATTGTAGGATTTAACCCTCCCAAAAATTCAATCCTGATTTTTTTTCGCGTTTCTGGGAAGGGGTAAATGTCTGCTGAAAACTGGTTTTTCGTGAGTATCTCCTCAAATAAGCCTCAAAATTGAAAAATAGATATGAACAATATTGTTCTACGTGTAATTTCCTATCAGAAGGTTTTTTGTTTTTTCAAAAAAACTCACTTCCTTGACCAAAAATTAAGGGTAAAAAACACATATTTTTCAACAATTTACATTTTTTGAAAAAATCGAAACTTTTGTGAATATCTCCTCAAATAAGCCTCAAAATGGAAAAATGGTTATGAAAAATCATGTTCTACGTGTAATTTCCTATCAGACAGGTTCATTTTTTTTCAAAAACATCCACTTCTTTGCCCAAAAATTAAGGGTGGAAAACGCCTATTTTTCCAATATTTACAATATTTTTGGAAATGATGGAAATACGAAGCTGAAAATATCATTTTTGAATCTTTACGATGCAAAGAAATGTTTCGTATCACCAATAATAAGCAATACCTAACATTGTGTTTAAAATACTTTTTCTTTCCACAACTTCGATTTTTTAAATGCAGTAGGTATTCAATAACCTCCCTTATAATTAACGGTTGAGAAGAAAATTCTTGCGGTGACTTTTTTTGGAATATCCTACCAGAATGTATAAAAGATTACTTTTCACTGGTATAATTTTGGGTACTTTCAGCTTCGTATTTCCATCATTTCCAAAAATAGGTACTGTAAATATTGGAAAATTAGTCATTTTCCACCCTTAATTTTACTGCTTTTGATCAAGATGAAAAAAATCATTTCACTCTTCAATTTTAAATTTTCACTCATTCTATGGAGTTTTCAAAATTGAAGCGTTTTGTAATGACTTTATTTTGAAAAATATCTCAGGGCGAGTATCCACCAGGCCTGGTGAACAAAACGATTGTTTTGTTCTGTTCCGTTCTTTCGTTCAAGAGAATATCAAATTTATCGTTCTATTCTGGTTTAGTTCAAGTTGATTTTTTCTCTTTTGTTCAGGGCTGCTATTCCTCAAATGCGTTATCGACTTTGGCCAAAAAAATACGCCTCCCCGTTGCTATTCTTGAAATGCTTAGCTGAGCTTACGCGGCGTAATGGGCATTAGCACTACGCCAGGTACGCCGCTAACGCCTTATAAAATATGGCTTTAGAGGCGTACATGGCGTAGAGGGATAATGTTTTTGGAACTTTCTCATGATTTTGTATGCATTTTTCATAATTTTTGTTTATTTTCGGAATTATTTAGTTATTTATTGCGTTTTCGCAAAATTTTACAGCATTTTCATAGGATTCTGGTGACACGTCGTTCAAAAATTTTACGAAATTCAGGAATACAAGTTTTAAGGTAAAGCCCACAACGCCTCCGAGGTGTCATTTTTTACTTCACGGGTTACGCTCAGAACGCCAATAACGCTTTTGAGGAATAGCAGCCCTGTTCTGAAAGGGATGGGCTATGACGTAAGTAGAATCTCCCAAATTTTTGCAGGTTTAAAAATACCTTTGGGAAAACTGAAAAGGGGTTTTGTAATGAGAGTCGGAGTTACAAAATTGAGCGAAAATTGATAAAGCGATCAAATAATTAGTTCACTTTTGCTTTTCATCATCATTTTCAAAAATTTCCCGATTCAAATATAAGTAAGTAGGTACTTTTCGGAATTGTGGTGTGATTTTTCCATTTTTTGGAAGGAAAGACTCGAAAGCCTATGTTCAATAAAATAAAAAAGTTGTTCATTTGATTCAAATACATATAACTTATTTCTAATTTTATTCACATTTTATTCATTGGAAAATATGTGAATTTTTTTTAGGAAAAAGGACCACTTGGTCACAAAAGTCATTTTTATGTTATTAGAATTTTTGTAATCTACATAAAATTATAAAATTATTTTACAAATGAGCTATTAACGACCTTTTTTCATGAAAATTTGACAGTTTTATGAGGATTTGAAACTTGATGTTGGAAAAACGTGTTTCAAGTTTTTGAGTGAACATTTTCAATAAAAAGCGTATTTATGGGGTAAAAATTTGAAATTTTAAAAAAATATATGGTAGGTTTGCTGTGGAATCCGAAAAATTTGGTTTAAGACTTGCTTCAGGCTTCCAGGTGTTCCCAAAATAGCCTCAAACATAATTAAGACAATGAAAATTTTAAAAATCAACAATTTTTACATTTAAATTTTTATTAGCGGACTTCCCGCTCTAGCGGGAATCCGCTATTGCGTTCATAAGGGTTTTTTTATTTGTTTGTTGAAGCCTTTTTTTCTGACGCGATTTCTCTCGCTTAACTGAACAAATCGGGCTGAAATTTTTACAGTAGGTGTAGTTCATGCAGGAGAAGAGCTGATTAGATTTCGGTGTAATTCTGTGCACTAAAAGCTGAGCTTTTCAACTTTAAAGCTAATTTTGAAACATTTCTTTCTGACGCGATAACTGACGTTAGAGTTGATCGATCGACTTCAAATTTTCATGGTGGGTAGAACGTGTATAGAAGAAGAGCTGATTAAATTTTGAAGTCGATCCGTGCTTTGAAAGTTGAGCTTTTCGACTGGAAAAAAGTACGCTCATGTGCTGTTTTGTTCTGTTCTGTTCAGTTCAATCAGCCCTGGTATCCACTACTTTTTCAGAAATTATTTTTATCACTCTTCTAGATTTTTCGGAACATTTTTTTTTTCAAATTTTCCAAGTTCTTTACCACGTATGTCTGACAAAAATCTCAAAACAAAACACTAGATATTAGTGGAATTTTTACGTGAGTTTTGCTAGATTTTTTCTCGCAAGTTTTTCAATCATTAAAATGAATAAATCGAATTAAAATATGCACTTATAAGTCTTCGCTGCATCCTTATCTTTCACTCTCCTATCAATCATTCCACCAATGTTTCCAAAACTCAAACCACTCGCAGAGGCCAAGGTACTGCGAAAAATTCGCAAAATGACCTTCGTCATTTACCAACAATACCACGCTTCATCAAAATAATAAATAATTATTCACTTTTCGAAAAAAAAGTGAAAAAAAGAGTAAAATAAACGACACACCGAGCGCGAAAAAATAAATCTTACGCATACGACCATCGTACGGTATCGGTACAGTACACATTACTTAAACGCGAACGTCGACGCCGGATGGAGGGAGCGGAGAGGATGCGGTATCGGCCGGCACACCACACAGTAGCGGCATTACGTATACACAGAGAATTAATGCCCAGTTGGCACGGATTATGACAATTTTATCGACTCCTCCGAGAAATTTCCATTTGCCAAGTTTGGTTCTCGAAGAACGATCATACCCTTGACTTTGAACACATTAAATGATGCGCGGGACCCGTTCGTCCAGATCGTATTTTTTTTGTGCTGAGTTTGCAAACGCATAAAATAAATTTCACGCGCTCCAAACGCACCCAAAATAGCAGCCAATTTCGAACAGTTTTATTTTCGCGGTACGTACGAGTAGAACTAATTTCAAAACTCAACATCGCCTCGTACCACCCTGCTGATTTCATCGATCTACGCCTATCTATACGTATAATTACCGCGTGCTGTACTCTTGTAACGCTACATTTACGCAATTTTTTTTTCGTCGCTTATGGTTATTTTATAACATCCTGCGCGTATACGCCATTCGCATAGAAAAAAGGTAACACGAAAAAAGCACCAGGCAAAAAAAATTATCAATCGATAAACCACACGTCATTCGACTATTGCCACAATGTCGATTCGCCTACTTCTCTCCTTTTTTTCCTCGCAATTTTTTCCCACCTCTGGCTCCATCCAATGGCACTACTCGTTGCTCGCGAACGATGCCTTTTTTTCGCGTTCAACGGGGAATTAAAAATAATACCGTCGATGTGTATAAGATTATATAGCGCGCGGAAAAGTTAATATTATCCGATAGATTACGTGATTCTCGTAAATTATTTTTTATCGCGTATATTTGCCACATTTGGCTATAAATTTACACCTTCGGGCTCGCCGCCAGTCGCAGTCGTGTCCATCGTCCTGGATTCTCGATACATTCATTTGCTGGAATTCCATTCTACCCTCATTTTCCACGAAACTCCCAAGATACCTCGTATAACCTCTATTTTTTTCTCAGATATCCTCATTCCTCGAAAATCAATTCGACGTTGTACGACACGTTCGCGTTCAAGTACGTAAAAAATTCAAACCTTTTGAATTTTGAGACCTTTCTCAGAATATTCACAATTTTTCAGAAAGGATTTTATTTGACTTTTTCTAGTTTTTCAGGCTAATTTTTTCAAGTTTTCCAGGTCTTTTACACGTAATATGATATTTATGAAACATGATGGGGGGGGGGGGGGTTGAATTCTGCCACGTGATGATGGTCCAGGGCATTGGTACGTTTTCAAAAAAAAAAAAAAATAATATATAGGTAATCAATTTTTAAGGTTTCTCACAGAATTTTAAAACTAAAAAGTATAACTTTGGTGTGACTGAATTTCTATTTTAGTAGTGTGGCATTTTTTTAAATGGTTTGAGCGATGAAGAATCGGAAACGAAGTGTGTTTTTTTGAAAGAATTTTCTAAAATAAAGATTCCAGGGAGTCTACTGGCAAACAAAATAAGCAAAACAAGAAAATAGCATGAATTTCAGTTTAGTGACACGGAAAAAAGAAAAATCACGATTTTGATAATTTTACTGCGTACAAAAAGCAAGAATTTTTAATTTTTTCCCCTTGAAATTTTCAAACGAAGGATTTTTTAAAAGTTATTTTTCAACTGGGCTATTCCATACTAAAATAGACCAAAAGTGAAGTCTGGTTTCCCGATTTCGTTCTATTTTTTTTTTACAAGTTCCCCTCGGTGGTCTAATCACAAAACCACGATCATTTTTTTCCTAACCCTCAAGGAGGCAGGGGGGCGGGCGGGCTTCGAAATTTTTATGCAATTACGATTTTTACCCAAACCACCCAACTTTGAAGGCTCATATCTCGAGATAGGTTGTACTTGGGGGAAAACTGTTTGCGGGGTCTGAAAGAGAATATTGATAGGAGATTCAAAACCGTTTATCACATTTTGAAAAACTCAAAGTTGAACTTTGGTGGTGAAAGCTCAACTTTCATGAGAAAAACAAAAGATGAAAGCTACCACTTAAAAATCTAAAAAAAATTAAAGTGAAGAGCCCTTTTCACCCTTTTTTCAACCAACAAATTTTCAAGATGGGATCTCCAGACACCTGGGGGTACGGGGGTCCACAATTTTGACCAAAATTTCAAAAAATCGAAAGAGTAAAGTAACATATCGATTACTACTAATTCGAAGGCGTTGATTTCGAATATGTACTCAGTTTTTTCATTCGACCCCCTGACCCCCCATATTAGCCCCCTTGATAGGGTTAAAATTCAAAAAAATGAAAAATAACGTGTGACCTGTCGTTTGTTAGGTTTTTGAGGATGCTGAGTTCGAAAATTTGCTTATTTTTTGGATTTGACCCTTTAATGCCTCTTTAACCCCCAATTTTGGGGAAATCTATTTTGAGAAACGAAAATATCGTGCGGGATATCAATTTTAACTAATTTGAGGGCGTAGAATTCGAATATCGACTGACTTTATAATCCAACCCCCTCCCCGTGCTCCAACTGACCCCTTCCGCCAGTCATCGGTGATCAATATAAAATTGAATATTTCAAAAAATTGCAGGGAGTGGATCGAATCAAAAAGTAAACCTTGACAACGATTTATTAATAAAAAAATTTTCAGAAATTTTTTTTTTCCAGCACTATCTCAGATAGAAATACAGTTTGAGTTATGAAAAAATGGGGGGGGGGTGTATTTATTTATGAGAAAAAAATTGAAAAATTGGGAATTTTTTTCGAAAAATAGGTCACTTTTTGCAAATTTAAATTCTAACACACCCCTCACCTCTCTCCCTTGCCTCCAAAAAATGTTTCTTGGCCAGATTTGTAGTCTGAGATCTCGAAAACCTAGATTTTGATATACTACACGATATTTTCGGTAAATTTCAATTTTAACGCTCCCCACCCCTCCCCCTCGACTGCAAAAAAATTTTCTTTGCCAGATTCGTAGTCTGCGATCTCGAAAACCTAGATTTTGATATATTACACGATATTTTAGGTAAATTTCGATTTTAGCACCCCTTCACCCCCTCCCCCTTGCTCCATACATTTTTTTGTCGAATTCGTCATCTACGACCTCGAAAATCAACCCTAGACTACATTTCACCAACTTTAATAGCTAAAATTTTTAGATAATGAATTTCGCACGTTTTAAGGTGTCTCCTGGCACACTGTGCAGCGCCAGCGTGTGCTCAGTACGAGTATTTTTTAATATACGGGGCGAGTTCGAAGGCTTCAAGGTTGGCTCATTATTTTTTTCCAAAATCTGTGTTTGATGCCTAAAAATATGAAAATGGCATGGATTTTCATTTTCCAGGTCCAGTAGACATCCTGTTTCTAAAATATTAGATTTAAACACCCTGTAAATTGTCAAAACGGTGATACGTTTGTTAAAAAATAATTTTCAAGGTCAGCTGGGGAAATTTTCATATTCTGTAAGAAGATCTGAAACAGCAATTTTTCAATGAAGGAGCTACAAAAGTGACGAGAGTTTTCTCTAGGCTTAAAATTGGAAAAAATCAAATATATTTTTTCAAAAAATTCAAAAAAGTGCCAAAAAACATTTTTATTTGTCAAAAAATGGCTCGATTGATATTTCGTGCAGCTGCTTGGGATTCCCCTCTCCCCTCATCGGTCAAACTTAGTATTCCCAGAAGGGGATGCCGAAAAAAGTGCTCAAGGGGTTTTTTGGACAAATTTGGAGTGAGAAAAATAAGTGGCCACCAAAACATGAAAATAGCATGAATTTTCACATTCCAGATCCAGTAGACGTCCTGGATTTATATCAAGTATAGAAATTTAAAATCGTAATCCCTGGTCGATCGATTATCTTGTTTTCTGGCCAGGGATAGAAAATTTTTCAAAATTAATTTTTTTGTGGTAAAGATTTTTTCAAATTTTTTAGACCTTTCAAATATGTAAAGTTTTCATGAACTACCATTTATTATGACGATGTTAGTCCTTTTTTTCCTCACCCCTCTGTTTTCATTTTCGAACATGGTCTGCTTTTCGTACAACTCTTTTCGGTTTCGAATTTAACAACATTTTATTGTCTAGCGAGCGAATTTCATTTCAGAGCTCGTCATCGATTTGTATTCCGGACCCAGACGCGGCGCGAATTTCGGGTGCGAGCTGTTCCGTTTTACTTTTCGTATATGGTGGAACTGTTCGTTGTACCGCGGCTCCGGGCCCGTGCTGTTGTTTTGCAGGGCCAGCACGTACGCTTTGCTGACGTGAGCACATAGTACATTTGTATACACAGCAGACAAGAACATCCGAGAGACTGGACCAGACGAGGCTTCTGCGTTAATCCCTCTCTTGCGTATGAAATTCAGACGCCAAAATGTAAACATACTGATTTGTTTACGGTCGACGGAGCTTTTTGGTCATTACTCATTATGCCATTTAGGTCGTTGGTAGGCAAGTTAAATGCGCGGAAAATGACTCATCGAATAGAATTACCGTTTTATGTGTGTACTGTATGTGATGTGGTACCTGCTCTCTTGTATACGATATACGTACTCGTACATGTACCAGCATTTTATGAGTACATCCTTACCCCTTTACCTGGCTCTTCTTACCCGGCTCACTTATGTACCATATTGATCCGGGTTACTGCATAAGGCTTGTTGCGCGTTTATATCATCGCACGTACGTGTATTCACGTCTCTCTAGTCGTCTATCTCTATACGTATGTAATGTATGTAATGTAGTTTTGTTATATACGTTATACGTATTCGCTCGGTATATAGTTTTATCTGTTTTTATTTTTTATTTTTTTTTTTCTTATTCAAAGATTTTTACGATTCTTGTATCCTTCTTCGGCGCCTTCTCTCTCGCTAATCTTATTCGAAAAGCAAGATTTTATATCGTGTAATGGGTGTACCTACTCGTAGTACTTGTACGATACGTACCATAGCGGAAAATGTGCTTTTAAATGTGGAATGTTTGAAAAAAGGCGAATTATAGGTGAGAGTTATTACAGTCGTCGGCGCTGGACGGCGACGTGTGTTGTATTTATAGTCCAGGCATTTTAGGAGTTGACCCCCCAAAAATTAAAGCCTGATTTTTTTTCGCGTTTTACATTCGTAATGGCCCACTACACAACATACTAAAATGGACACCCCCACAACCCTCCGCTACCCTCAGGGGAGGGGTAAACGTCCGCTGAAAACCGGTTTTTCGTGAATATCTCCTCAAATAAGCCTCAAAATTAAAAAGTAGTTATGAACAATCTTGTTCTACGCATAATTTCCTATCGGAAGGATTTTTTTCTTTTTCAAAAACACTCACTTCCTTGACCAAAAATTGAGGGTAAAAATCACCTATTTTTCAACAATTTACAGCATTTTTGGAAAAAATCGAAACTTTTGGAAATATCTCCTCAAAAAAGCCTCAAAATGGAAAAATGGTTATGAACAATCATGTTCTACGTGTAATTTCCTATCAGACAGATTCTTTTTTTTTTCGAAAACATCCACTTCTTCGCTCAAAAATTAAGGGTGGAAAACGCCCATTTTTCCAATATTCACAGTATTTTTGGAAATGATGGAAATACGAAGCTGAAAATATCGTTTTTGAATCCTTACGGCACAAATAAATGTTCGTATCACCAATAATCAGCATAACATCGCATTTATAGTACTTTTTCTTTCCACAACTTCGATTTTTTAAATGCAGTATTCAATTTCAATAACCTCCTTTATAATTAACGGTAGGGATTGACATTTTTGCGGTGACATTTTTTTTGAAATACTCTACCAGCATGTATAAAAAAATACTCATTTTGGGTACTTTTAGCTTCGTATTGCTATAATTTCCAAAAATACTGTGAATATTGGAAAAATAGGTGTTTTTCACCCTTAATTTTTGGGCAAAGAAGTGGATGTTTTCGAAAAAAAACGAACCTGTCTGATAGGAAATTACACGTAGAACATGATTGTTCATAACCATTTTTCCATTTTGAGGCTTTTTTGAGGAGATATTTCCAAAAGTTTCGATTTTTTTCCAAAAATGCTGTAAATTGTTGAAAAATGGGTGATTTTTACTCTTAATTTTTGGTCAAGGAAGTGAGTGTTTTTGAAAAAGAAAAAAATCCTTCCGATAGGAAATTATGCGTAGAACAAGATTGTTCATAACTACTTTTTAATTTTGAGGCTTATTTGAGGAGATATTCACGAAAAACCGGTTTTCAGCGGACGTTTACCCTTCTCCTGAGAGTAGCGGAGGGTTGTGGGGGTGTCCATTTTAGTATGTTGTGTAGTGGACCATTACGAACGTAAAACGCGAAAAAAAAATCAGGCTTTAATTTTTGGGGGGTTTTTGGTACATTTTTTCTCTTATTTGCCTGGACTATTACGAGTACAGAGTGGTTCGAAATTATACCTAAAGCAGGTATAGGAATCGATTAATCGTTATTCGAAACTGTCCTAGGCGAATTTGATCGAAATTGGTCTTAGTGGTAATTTTTGACCCATTGCAAGTTTAAAATTTTTCAAAGTTGGCTTTGAAGATTTTGATTTGTGTTCCTGTATATTGTAAGTTAGAACGATCCAGAAAAATTTAGGAGCAGATTAAAAAAAAAAATTAAATTCAAGTGTCCTTGTCTCGCAAGTTCTGTACGTAAGTGATGAAAGTGATGAAACAGCCCTGAAAATGAGAAAAAAAGTCTGGAAAAAGTATTGTATTGGGCTCAAAAGTTCTAAATTTTCTATTAAAAAAACAATTTTTAAACAGATATTTTTCTTAGAGATGTCTAATTTTTTCTATCTCGTCCATTTTACGTTCATTTTTTGAAGAATTTGAACAGTTCTGCAAAACATCTAGATTATTTTTTTTTGTGCAAAGATGAAATTTTTAGAGTAGAAGAGGTGGAAATATCTTGCCGAAGGCTCTGCAGAAATTCTGAATTTCAATTCAAAAATTTTTAGTTTTGCAAAAAAAAAACGAAATTTGAGAAAATAATAATACGAGACTTGTAACAGGTTCTACAGCGTTGAAAGAGTTGAAAAAGTCTTGTATTTTCCATCAAAAATTTATTCATTTCATCTTTAATTTATCAATATTATATCACTTGCAGTAAAATATGATATTCATAATTTCATAGTTGGGATTCTTTTTCTGTATGACCTTTTCAAGACCAAAATTCGTGTTTTTTGGCTGCTAGAAATTTTGAGCTTTTATAGGTAATTCTGCTCCCTTCCTCCCTGATCCTTACCAGAAAAAAATGAAAGTCTAGGATGATAAGAAGTAAGTGAATGGGGAGGGGATCAGGGCAATTTATATTTGGAATTTTTGAGATAATATGTATTACCCCTGAAATCATTCAGGAGTCCTGCAACAGTCCTGCATCTTGCTTTTTGAAATTTTGATGAAAACCCATTAAATTTTTTCTACAGTTTTATGGCAAGATTTAACAGTAATATTGAAGAGGCTGAATCGAATGGGGCCAGAGCGGACAGATTGCTTTTCTAATGATGGCCAAATGGCATCTGTGGTCGATTTTTTTTTAATTCTCGTTTTGAGTATAGAAATAGGATAAATCGTGCTTTGAGACAAAAAAATCTGAAAAAATTCGATTTCAGTCAGTATTTTTCAAATTTTGCCACCACTCAATACATTCTCGGTTTGTCTCTGAATCTTGATCAGAAATTTAAGACTAATTTTCGTTTGAAGTTGAAAATAAATGAGAAAAATCAGACTTTTAATCAGAAAAAAAAGCAGAAAAAATTCGATTTCAGTATAATATTTTCAGTTCTTGTCTTCCCATTCCCCCTCCCCCTCCTCCGACTTGAATAAGCAAACTTCGGTTCGCCCCTAAAAATTGAGTGGAAACTCGAAATTCTTATTAATTTAAAACTTTGTTAATACTGATGGCAAACAAAAAGTATATACTATGGAGTATCTTGGGCGCAAATCAATTTTTTTGTTGAAAAAATTCTCCATTGAATTTTTGCGAAGTTTCAAATTGAATGCCCCTAAGAGGAAAACACCTAATTATAAATACAGGGTTTATAAATGAACCGGGCAACGTTTGCGTAAAAATTCCCATTCTTTTCTTTCCTTTTTTCCCCGTTTCGTTGCGATGCATCACTGATATTATTGTTGTAGTACGCAACGAAACGAAAGCAAGATTTAAAAAAGTGACGAAGTTTAATGCAAGGGATGAGTCATCTTATAAAATATGCAGGTAAAAGTGTGAAATACGCTTCACAGCGTTGAAATGCCCACACGATAACATTACATGAATCTTTTTTTTCAACATCAGAATGCCATAATCTCGAACGTAAAATTATCAATTCTTTGAAATTAATTTTTTTTATTAATTATAATTATTGACAAACAAGTGATGAATTTATCATTAAAAATTTAATTCTTCAAAATTACGATTTTTGACACTTAATAAACTTTCTTTCAGGGGTAATAGACACGAAAAAATTAAAATCTGAAATTTCATTTTTTCAGGCAGGGATTTTCGCGCAGACGTTGCCCGGTTCATTTATAAACCCTGTAAGCCTGGATATTGAAACCACCCTTAGGGGTCAAAAATTGATTTTTAAGTCAACACTGATTTTAAACTTTTCCGAAGAAGGAGATTCAAGGGGGAACCTCAACTCAAAAACCAATTTTTACACCTAAGGGTGGTTTTTATATCCAAACTCACATGGTGTTTTGAGAAAAAATTGAAACTTTCTCATATAATTTTTCAAGTGAAAAAGTAAAGAAACTGGATGTTTGATAATCTACGAACGTTAATTCTTAATCAGAAATGATGTTTGGTTCAAAGTTTTGAGAATTCCGCGATTCATTGAAAAAGGGCTCAAGTGACATTTAGCCCTTTTATTTTGAAACTATTTAATTTTGAATTTTCATTTTAAAAAATCTACACTTGAAACTGGTAACAAACATTCAAGTGGTATGGTATTCGGGCCAAAAATTTCCGTTCTTACCCTCCTGATCGAAATCCCTGAGGCATACTCTACCATTTAGAAATCAGTGAAAATTATCGAAAATCACTGGAAAACAGTCAGAATTGCAGTAGGAGTCATAAATCAGTGAAGAAATTTCACTGAAAGCAAACAGTAAAAATAATTGCAGGAAAATCAGTGAAAATTCACTGGAAAATGAGTAAAATCTCTAGAATTTAAAATTTGCTATAAAAATCAGTGAGAAGAGATTCTTTGAGAAATCAGTGAAAATTCGCTGAAAATCAATGAATTTTGCTGATTTTTCCTGTGCTGCAATTCCGACTCTTATCAGTGATTTTTCACTGATTCGAAATCAGAGGGTTGGTTATTCACATTTTCATTGGTCTTTTAAAATGTCTTCTAGTAAGAAAAACCAAGGAAACCCAGAAATCAGCTAAAATTTTGCTTCAGTAGCAAGAAAACCAGAAAATATCAAGAATTTTCAATATTTTGCTCTTTTTTGAATTTTTCAATAAAAGGATAACGCGGTGGGATTATTTTTGGACAAATTTTAATCGAGAAAAAGGATACGAAAACGCCCAGAAAAATTCCAAAAATAGCCAGAATTTTCATTTTGCTTTGCATATTTCTGAAAATATGTTTTGTGGAGGAAGAGGTACTCTCTCAATTATAAATCAGTGAAAATTATCAAAAATCACTGAGAGACAGTCAGAATTTCAGCACAGGAAAAAATAAGTGAACATTTTTTTACTGAAAACAAATCAGTAAGAAAAATCACTGGAAAATCAGTGGAAATTCACTGAAAAGTCAGCGAAATTTATGAAATTTGCTGAAAAATCAGTGAAAATCTTTGAAAAATCCAGGCGTCGGACGGCGGTTACTTTAAAGTAACTTGGTTACTTTTTTCAAGCTCGGTTACTTTTGGTTACTTTTTTGGCTAAAAAGTTACTTTAGTTACTTTTTCAGCTCCAAAGTTACTTTTTTCGCTCAACTCGCAAAAAAAAATGGCTAAACGAAATCATAAAATTTACATGCAAAATGTCTTTTTTGGACATACAAAATTAAATTTTTCAAATCTTCGCCCTCGCTTCGCTCGGGCATGAACAAAATCACAGTTTAATAAATTATTTGAGGCAATTATACGAAAAAAATGGTTTCCAATGCCTGTTTTAGGCATTGAAAATCCAATTTTTTCAAAGTTTCGCTCTCGCTTCGCTCGGGCATGAACAAATTCACAATTTAATAAATTATACATGGCAATTTTGTACTCCCCAAAGACAGATTTTGACGCCTACTGCTTAGATTTCTTATTATTTTGGAGTTTTGAGGCCAAAATAATTGGCATGGAAGTAAACTTAGAACTTTCCAAAAATTTATGAAAGTTCCATGAAAGTTCTGACTCACCCCATGAGAAATTCCTGGCTACGCCACTGATAAAACTCATTCTTAGATGAAATTTTTTTCGCTCTCTTCGGTAGTAAAATTACAGAGAAAAAAACAAGTTTAAAAAAAATGGGGAGGAGGGGGTATTAATAATTTTTTAAAGGCGAAAAATTGAAAAATTGTCTACTTTTTCACGAAAAATTGGTTACTTTTTCACAAAAAATTGGTTACTTTTTTCAGAAAAAAAGTTACTAAAGTTACTATTTTTTTTCGAAATTTCGGTCCGATGCCTGAAAATCAGCAAAAATTCGCTGAAAATCAATGAATTTTGCTGATTTTTCCTGTGCTGCAATTCTGACTATTTATCAGCGACTTTTCACTGATTCAGAATCAAAGAGTAGAAAATTTTTCGTATTTTGCAGTGTTGCATTGGAATTTGTCGAATAGGCTCTGTTGTGATGAAGCTACTTGAGGACTCGTTCATTTTTTCCCTCTGGTCATTTAGTCTACAGTCCAGACCCCGAAAAGTGTTCAATGGGTCTGCTTTTTTGGGGAACAAAAAAATCAGTTGGTTTTTTGTTGGTATGGATGGGGCATTCACGAAAATGAGCATTTTCGATTTTTGCCGGTTCACTATAGGGGGCTGGAGCCTAAAAACCCCCATTTTTTCAAGTTGGCCGGGAACAAAATTTTTTTTTGCCATTTTGTAGCACATGCTCCCCCGAGTCCGAATATGTGTTTCATTTCCTTGGGCATGGTCACAATGGTCCCCTAGGGCCCCTAAAGTGCGATTTTTGATGAAATTTGGCCATTTTTGAAAGTAAAATGATTATGTAGACGTCATAAAGCTCGCGGAACAAGAAAAACCCACCTTAATGGGGACATGAACTCATTCTGAACCGATTGAACCTAAATTTTTGGAAAACGGCTGGCACAATGAACCGCAGGAGAATTTTAAAGATGCGCCCCTCGGCGATTTCTCAAAAAAATAAACAGCTACAAAATTTTTACAAAATGGCTATGCACGCGTGTAACATATCAAAATGGGGTAAAATTTCGCGAGGAGAAACCGAAAATGCCAATGAATTTTGATTTTGACCCCTTCCAAAAATTTTAAGGGGTAAAAATTTGGTCAATTTATGACTGATTTTGAAAAATTGTCGTGTTACTATCAAAATGAGGTGAAATTTCGCGAAAAAATCCGAAAATGGCAATGAATTTTGATTTTGACCCCTTTCCAAAAAATTTTAAGGGGTGAAATTTGGTCAATTTTTGACTGATTTTAAAAAATTGTTGTTGTTACCTATCAAAATGGGTAAAATTTCGCGAAAAAAATCCGAAAATGATAATGAATTTTGATGTTTGACCCCTTCCAAAAATTATTAGGGGTGAAATTTGGTCAATTTTTTGACCAGATTTTGAAAAATTGTCGTGTTACCTATCAAAATGGGGTTAAAATTTCGCGAAAAAATCCGAAAATGACAATGAATTTTGATTTGACCCTTCCAAAAATTTTAAGGGGTGAAATTGGTCAATTTTGACCGATTTGAAAAATTGTCGTGTTACTTATCAAAATGGGGTAAAAAATTTCCGAGAAAACCAAAAATACCAATAAATTTGTAATTCGACCTCTTCCAAAAATTTTAAGGGGTGAAATTGGTCAATTTTTCAGTAATTTTGCAATCATCTACGTGATGTCATGAGAAAGAAAAATTTAGAGAGTAAAACAAAAGGTACGTTTTTGCAGGTAAATTTAAAAATAAAAATGCTCAGAGTAGGATTTTTAGGTGTATGAAACTTCGATGAGAATCGGTCTGCTATCGATACATTGTTGGTACAGATTGTCGTTGTTGTGTTGATTCTTAACAACGTCGTTACCTTTGTTTACATTCGTTAGATGTTATAGACCCTATTCCTTAATAACTATATTTTTTATGTTCTTTCAAAATTTCAAAAGGTTTTAAAAGTAACAATGATTTTTCACAATTGTTCAAACATTGACTAGCATTTATCTGTCACCTTTTGAAAAAAGTTAAAAATCGAAATTTATCAACATTTTTAGTTTTTTTTGCCCCGAAATGTTACCCCATTTTGATAGGTAACACAGACCAATTTTCAAAAATCGGTCAAAAACTGACCAATTTCACCCCTTAAATTTTTGGAAGGCGGTCAAAATCAAAAATCATTTGTCTTTTCGGATTTTTTGCGAAATTTTACCCCATTTTGATAGGTAACACGACAATTGTTTTCACAAATCAGGTGAAAAAAATGGCCAATTTCACCCTTCAAATATTTTTGGAAGGGGTCAAAATCAAAATTCATTATCATTTCGGTTTTTTCGCGAAATCTTTACTTTCCCCATTTTATAGGTGGAACACAAGTCAATTTTTCAAAATAAGTCAAAAATTGACCAAAATTTCACCCTTAAAATTTTTGGAAAGGGTCAAAATCAAAATTCATTGGCATTCGGTTTTTCTCGGCGAAAATTTAATACCCATTTTGATTTGTTACAACGCGTTGCATAGCCATTTTGTAAAAATTGTTGTAGCTGTTTATTTTTTTGAGAAAATCGCCGAGGGGCGCATCTTTAAAATTCTCCTGCGGCTCATTGTGCCAGCCGTTTTCCAAAAATTTAGGCTCAATCGGTTCAGAATGAGGTCATGTCCCCATGAATGTGGGTTTTTCTTGTTCCGCGAGCTTTATGGACGTCTACATAATCATTTTACTTTTCAAAAATGGCCACATTTCATCAAAAAATTCGCACTCTTGGGGGACCTAGGGAACATTGTGACCATGCCCAAGGAAATGAAACAACATATTCGGACTCTGGGGGAGCATGTGCTACAAAATGGCAAAAAAAAAATTTGTTCACGGCCAACTTGAAAAAATGGGGGTTTTTAGGCTCCAGCCCCGTATAGTGACCCGGCAAAAATCGAAAATGCTCATTTTCGTGAATACCCCATCCATACCAACAAAAAACCAACTGATTTTTTTGTTCCCCAAAAAAGCATAGCATATTCACTTTCCTGAGCACTTTTCTGCGTTTGGACTGTAGACTAATTTCTTTGATCAGTGTGACTTTCGAGAGTGAAAAGGGAGTTTAATTCCTACTTACACTCCCAAGATACTCGATTTTCAATATTTTAGTGATGAAACCGAACCAATTTTTGGAATTGATCTTTTCTCATTCGCGAGTAAATATTTTTCAAACATTCTGTATTATAGATACGAGTAGGTATAAGACCGAATAAAAAAAAATACGAGTTGTAAAAAATGCGACGCGATTTAATGATGGAACCACTTAAGAAGCCAATGATTCACACACCAAAGATACAACACGTATACATTATACAATGTATTCGAGAATACACAGCTTCGGTATAGAGCTACACGCGCATGTATTGCCAAACATTTAATTATAAAGCGATATAATTCGAAGGCGCGTGAAGTAAAATTAACCCATTAAGCTCTCACGCGTATATAAATATTAAGAGATGAGAGGACGAGCATCCAGATATGCTGGGCGTTTTATTGTAATAGATACACGTTCGCAATCTGCTACGTGTAATATTTTTGCTCGAAGAAAGTCGAACGAGTACAAATACCTGGTAAATCTCTCTGCTGTCTTTCGATGTTGTTAAAATAATACCATTAATACTTTATAGGTATAATTTGTGTAGATACGAAGAAAAAAAAATACAGACTATAAGAGAGAAAAACATAGAACTCGAAAGACTTTACGTATAATGACGAAGTATATACCAGTTATATATTTATATTATACCGAAAGGGGAAAAAACGTAGGAAAAGAGAAAAAACTCGAGAAAGAGAAGGAGGGAAAAACGCACAACAAAATTTCCAAGTTTTTCGCGCAAAATCTGAAATGTGTCGAGGTATTTGACACGTAATGGCTTTCATAGCTGTTTACTACTTTCAAGTACTTTATGTGTTATTATACGGTGTTCTAATGAAACGGCCGTGTGTATTCGTGTGTCTGCTTCGGTTATGGTGTTTGTGTGTTTGTAATATTAATTACATCGCCGTAAGCGGTCTAATTGCCCTCAAACACGCATTTAACCTTCGTCGTAGTCGATATTATTAGTTTAATTACACAATCGTTGTTGGTTCTAACTTAACGACGTTTCATTTTAGAAACTGTGTGCTCAAGCTACGCCCTATTAATCACTATACGTTATGTACGCCGCCTCGTCCCTTCATCCCTTCGTTTGGTTTCAGCCCCCAACATCCCTGTATGCCTTGCCAAGCCCGAAACTCACGTATTTTACATCCGAATGCGTGTCTCCGTGCACATGTGTAACGTACCTTATCTGAGCACACATTATATTTTTTCAACTGTTTCTGAAAAAGAAAACAATAACTAATAATACAATCGGAAAACCCACCTTGTGCCGGCGACAAAGAGGGAAAAACAGGAAAAAAATGTATAAATAAATACAAAAAAACACCAACGTACCCGGCGAATGTCACAGCTTGGTAAACAATAGAAATATCAAAGTGTTTGACATGATGGTGTACTACTGAAAAAAATTATAAGCGACGTTGTCAAATGTATTCGTAGGCCCGGTATACGCCTATCGAGGAAATGAGGAAGTACCTACAGATTTTTTTCCCCAGCTTGGGTCAAATTCGTGCGTATAATTAGTAAACCAGCGTCTGTGTTCGTATCGATGTGTTGGAAAAAGGTACCTAACTTGGGTTTAATGAAGAAAGAGAAATTTTCTACGAAAGTTTTTTATTTTTTGTTTTTTCGGTACCCGGGAAATTCTTTAAAGTCGTTTTAAAGCTCGCCTTTGTCAGAGTAATTTAAGCCTTTTAAAAAAAGGCCTACGAAGTTGAAAATTTCATCGTACGGAATTAAATTTTCACTCGAGAAATTTTGTTCTTCGTGTCGGCTGAATTTTTTCCTAAACTGGTCGACCAACGCTCTCGAAAAGTCGGTATTGTTGCCCCCTTTTTTTTTGCACGCGAAAGAATTAAGATACGATAGATGAAAGGATTTTTTAAGGATTCCTAAGACCGTTGATGAGAAAAAGATAAGGTACGAGTAATTGCGCGAGTTGGAAAAAAGTTTGGCGAGGATCTTGGATAATTTATCCGAAATGAGCTCGATTCGGGGTAATAAATGTTTTGACAGTTTGGAAAATTAGATTCTCGTTTCAAGTAGAGAACGACGCCGGGTTGAATTTGAATTTAATGTTGGGGAAAAACTGTTTGGAAATTGGGGTTAGTTGAAGTGGGTTGAGTAGCCCTGGAATTTGAAAAATTGAAAAATTAATGTGGTTATTTTTGTTGAGCTTGTTAGAGAAGTACGATGAAAAAGATAGGATGCTAATTTACCTGATCTTAGTATTACAGACATGAAGTTTGGAAATTTTTGACGCTTTAATATTTTGAAAAAATTAAAAGATTTTTTTCAGGCTCTCAGTCATTACAAAAAAAAGTTTGAGTTTTATTAGTTCTTCGTCAATTAGTTTTCGATTGGATGACTAATTTTTGAAATGTTCATTCGAATTGGAAGGTAAGGGGCTAAGGGAGTCAAATCTTAAAACTTAAGTTGAAATTCGAACTCAGGAAAATATTTAAAGCGATACCATATACTCACATAATATTGTTGAAATTTTGATTCAAATCTAAGTGTACTGGGAACTGGGAAGGGAAGGGGAGGGGAGGGAGAGGAAGGGGAGGGAAGAAGAAGGGGAGGGGGAGGGAGTCAAAGGAAGAAACGGTGTGGAAATTCAGACTCAGTACCCATAAAAATAACAAATTTTTCATCTTACAATTTAAAAAAAAATTTTTTTAGAAATTTTCAGCTTCTTCAGTGGATCTTTTAATAGGATGGGGAAAATCTCCGGAGTTTTTTCATCTTCTGGTCGAGAATGACTCATAAGAAATTTTGAGCCGGCATTAAAAGACTTGAAGGGAAATTCTCAATACAAGAAGTATGTCTACGAATGATTTTAAGTCAAATTTTGCAAAATTTGAAAAACCATACTCGCAAAATTATCCAAAAAAAGAGGGGGAAAGCCATTTAGAATTCGGTATGTGATTTCAGAATTTGTTTAGCAGATTACAATAATGATGTTTTTGACGAGAAAAAATTTCCAAATATCTACTTGAAAAGTCATATGACTTTTTTGGAATCCTTTTCCTGACCTCTTTTTGGACCGATCGACTACTGAAAAAAATCATTTTTGAGGAAAGAATTGGAATTTTTAGAATCGGGTGTAATTTGGTCACTGGGAGGTGGTGGGGGAGATGAATAGAAATTAGTTTTCATTGTAGAGGGAGTAAAAGTCTACTTTTACTCCCTCTCGCGAATCGCTCGAGTGCTCAAACTCGACTTTCACTCCCTCTACAATGAAAAATATCGTATGCAACTCGGGAGATAAATGATTTTCGACGATTTTGAGTTATTTCCCTCGCTTCGCTCGGGCAATAAACCTCAAAATTCGTCGAAAATCACTTTATCTCCCTTGTTGCATAATATACTATTTCAGCATTTCCTTGGAAAAAAATCATAGAAATAAATAATACATTGAAAATTGGAAAAATTTTGTTTCCTTGATTTTTTTCGGATATCAAAATGTATAAATCCCCCCCCCAAAAAAATTAAAATTCGGAATTTCGTATAAAGTCTTTTGTTTTGAATTTTGCTTTGTCCCTTCAAGCCCGGAAAAATAGCATCGAAAAATTGGTTAAAAAAGAAAAAAATGTTAATCGCGATTTTATTGCTGAAAAAGCTTCTATATGATGTCCAGAGTCTGTGATAAATTCGCACCGCCCGCACCCCTATGCTTTTTGAGGGATGGGGAGAAAATTGTTTTGCACCGATCCGCTCAAATTCGCGTGGAGGGTTATGTAGGTGTAGAAGTACTCCCAAAAAAAAAAAATTCAGCTCCCCCTGACCTCAGGGGGCTGAGCCAGCGCTTCCCAAAGTTGGACATTTTTGACTAAAATGCCAAAAAAAACGAGTTTTTCAAGTATAAAAATCACCCCAAAATTTCAACTTCGAAAAATTCCATGTTTTCTGTAACATTTTGAGATGACGAATCCGACTAGCCCATCAAACTTTTTCATTTGGGGTTTTTTAACCCTCCGTACGGCCCATTCGAAAGTGATAGATCGTGTTTTTTTCAGCAAAAAAATGACCTCCAAAAACCACGATCTGTATACTTTCGAATGGGCGGGACGCGGGGTTAACACCCCAAATGAAAAAAGTGATGGCTAGTCGGATTCGTCATCTCAAAATGTATACAGAATACATGGAATTTTTCGAAGTTGAAATTTTGGGGTGATTTTATACTTGAAAAACGCGTTTTTTTTGGCATTTTAGTCAAAAATGTCCACCTTTGGGAAGCGCTGGCTCAGCCTCCTGAGGTCGGGGGTAGCTGAAATTTTTTTGGGGAGTACTTCTACACCCATATAACCCTCCACGCGAATTTGAGCGGAATCGGTGCAAAACAATTTTTCCCCCATAAGGGGTCCACCCCCCTCAAAAAGCAATAGGGGTGCGGGCGGTGCGAATTTACCACAGACTCTGGACATCATATAGAAGCTTTTTCAGCAATAAAATCGCGATTAACATTTTTTTCTTTTTTCAAAGTACATTTCTCCTGGGCTATCAATTTGACGCAAGAAAAGAAGTATTGAATATCTGACTTTTCATAACTTGTTTAAAATGCAAAAATTATTTTCTTGATTTGAAGACCTTGACCTTATCTCCATTGAGGAAAACGTATATCATTTTTTCAACTTGAAATCCGATTTTATCACCTTGGATTCTCTCATATCGTTTGATCCACCTCTGATCGAATCATTAAAAAAAGGGTTCTTGTTTTAGTTCTTTCTTAGTCGAAATTAGAATTTTTTTCGATCAAAAATTAAAATATCTAAATTAAATTTGTTTAAGTTAATTTCATAAATACTTTCTCAATCTTTTTCAGCCAAATTTTAGTAAAAATTTTCCCCTTTCGAATCAGTGAAATTTTTTTGCTGGAAATCAATGATTTTTCTCCGATTTTTCTATCAATTTTCAATCGGAAGTGAAAAATTCAGTAATTTTCGACTGAAAGTGAAATCTATTTTACTGAGTCCAAAAGGGCGAAATTTCACTAAATTTGACTGATGCAGTCAGATTCAGAGAGTACTTTGAAGTATTTATTCAATATATTCCGAAATTTCTTCTCCTTTATACCCCTTTGGACAAAATTTGCCTTACCTACGAATAACCCACCTAAAATCAAACTCCTCTCGATTCCTATTCTATTCTGCATCTCGCAGCAACCATCAAGAATGGAAAATCCAAACCCCGGTACACTTTGATTTATCTTTTTAAAAAAAATACGAAAGACTTTAAACCCCTTTTTTAGAAAATTCTCTCCTTTAAACGTTGGGGTTTTAGGCAAAAAATTCACAAGACCTTTTTTGTATAAACGCGCGATACGGTGGGTGACGACGGCCATGCCCTTTTAAATGAAAGACCCGGTAGTTCAATTTCCGGTCTACGGAGTTTCACGCGCGGCCCTATCAAACATTAAGGGTAGTTGGACACTTTGTACGCACCCTTATATCAAGGTGGTAGCGGCGCGAGCAGCAGCAGCACTGGTGGTATAACTTATAACCGCACCGTTAACTCCTCCTGATTAAAATTCGTTCAACTGTTTCGAGTCCATATTTCAAAAAAAAATGAGTAAAAAATTTCCATTTTGTATCGTACGAGAACCAAGTACACGAATTCGTATTATAGAAATTAAGATAGAGTACGTACGTGGTCTAGGGTGGGGGAGAGGTGGAGGTCAGTTGAAGGAGGAGAGAGGTTATATGTGAGGTCTAGGTGCCAGAGAATGGATATCCGGAAGAAATCATGTTGATAGAAGAATAACGAGAGAGAATGATCGAGGGACATAGATCGCCAATAACCCTTTTTTGGAATCTCTGTTTCCCTTCCCTTGATGTTTGAAAAGTAGAGCTATTCCATACCAACTCGAACTAAAAATGAAATCGGGTCTTCCGATTTCGATAAAAAAAATTTACGAGTTCATCTTGATAGTCTATTCACATAATCACGATCATTTCCCTTCTAACCTTCAAGAGGGCTGGGTGATGACCCTCGTAATTTTTATGCAATTGCAATTTTTTGCCAAATTACCCAACTTTGAGGGCTCATATCTCGAGATAAGTTGTATTTGAGGGAAAACTGTTTGCGAGGTTTGAATGAGAATTGACAGGAGATTCCGAAACGATAATCATATTTTGAAAAACTCAAAATTGATTTTTGTCCAAAATATTTTGAAATATTCAACTCCCTGTTGATCATTAAAGAGTTCTCATTACTTGCATCGATCAGTAGTTAAAAGCAAATGAGTGAAAAATTACGATTTTGGGAGGAGGTGGTTGTTTAAAGGAAGGGGAGAGGGTTGGATCAATAATTAAGTCGATATTCGAATTCTACGCCCTCAAATTAGTAAGAATCGATATGCAACACGATATTCTCATTTTTTAACATACTTTCCCAAAAATTGGGGGCCAAGGGACACTTGAGGATCAAATCCAAAAAATAAGAAAATATTCGAACTCAGTGCCTTCACAAACCCAAAAAACGACGTGTCATTTTTCATTTTTTCGAATTTTGACCCTATCTTCCTATCTTGAAAATTTGTTGGTTGAAAAAAAGGTAAAAAGGACTACTCACTGTAATTTTTTCAGATTTTTAAATGGTGGCTTTCATCTTTTGTACCTACACTGAAAAAAATGAAAGATGAATAAAAAGTGTTAAAAAAATGATAAATTTTATTCAAAAATGAATAAATTTTATCCAAAAAAATAATGGGTGCCGCCATTTAACTGCACTACAGAAATAATGGTTTGCACGACAGAAAAAATGGAAATAACGACGACGTTATATAGCAAGCGACGAAACAAATTAATTCACGGGGAAAAAGGAATAAACGACTGTAAATAAAACGCACGTCAAAAAAATGTATTTGGGCGACGAAACAAAATAATCCCCGGGAAAATAATTGAAACAACGGAAAAATAAAATATTAACGCGACAACGACCAAGTTAGGTACGATTAAAAATTAAAAGTTTGAGCGACAAAATAAAAAATAAAAAATTAAACTTTTAAGTGAAAATTAATATAAAACGGCACGACATCGCGACATTACTCCAGCCTACTGCACCAACAACGCTTCCTTTTATATAAAGAAAATCTCTCCTGAACACATAAAAAAAAAAAAACACAAAAAAACAGCATAGAAAATTGGTCGAATAGTTTTTTGAAGAAAATTGTTGGAGCACAAAACCATGAAAAACCAACTTAACGAGAAAGAGCTTTTTTAAAAGAAAAAATTTCAATTTCCCCCAAAAAAAAGTTGACTTTTTAAAATCTGAAAAAACATCTTTTCATAATTTTTTACAAATTTTTCATAAGTTCATAGATTTAGAAAACATGGAACTTCATTTTTTTTTCTTTGTTGGCAATCTTCAATTTTCTGTACTGAAGTGGAGTGAAAATTTGAAATTTAAATATCGTTACTAAAAATAAAAAAATGAATGCTCAGAGTTGTATAGAATTGGGGCCAAAATTAAGGCAGTATTTAATAAAATCCAATTTCATACTGTCGTTCAATGATTTATTTCTTATCTCAAAAATTGTCGTTCATTCATATTATTTCGTCGTTCATACTATTGTCGCGTGCAAATCTTAACGTTCTGTGTCGTGCATCCCATTCCTGTCGTGATTCGATTGTTCGCGCATTTTTTGGCGTCGTGCAAACCCTTTCTTTTGTCGTGCAGTTTTATATTCCCCAAAAATAATAACGGGGCACCATTCACAAAATTGGTAAAATTTATTCTGAAAAATTATATTTATCGTGAAATTTGGTAAAATTTATTAATAAATTTTACCAAATTTCACGATAAATATAATTTTTTAGAATAAATGTTACCAATTTCGTGAATTATGCTCCGTTATTATTTTTTTTGGATAAAACGCGTATGGCCTTATAAGGGGTGAATTTGGCCCCGGGCGCATTTGGGCTCCTAAACATCTCAAATGATGTATATTAACTAGAAAAAAAAAATCACAAAATTTTGGACCCACCCTAATCAAAGTTATAGCTATTTCATTGCATTATTTTTAAGAATTTTTAATTTCAACGGAAGTGAAGGAAATTGTTTGTTCTTTGGCTCAAACTTACATCTCGTAGAGGTGTATTTATGGTAATTTTTTCAACAATTTTGGTGCACCCCTTCATGTTTTTTCGGCCATTTGAAGTTTTCAATCGTAAAAAACACCACATAAGCAAAGAGCGACCTTTCTGAAAAAATTACTGAAATATACGTTTTTTTATGTAGAATTTTGATGTGTATTTGTTTTTGGCCATTTCTTTGAACTTAGGGTCGAAAATTGCGAAAAACCGTACAGAAATATTGTCATTTTAGCAAATTTTTCATATTTTGAGCGTTTTTTGCAGAAAAAAATGACTAAATGAAAAAAACAATCCCATATTCGTGTTCAGCAGGTCAAAATACCCCTATATACACCCTTTTTGCGATAGTTTTGCTCAAAGTTTCAAAATTCACTTTTTTTACTAATTTTTTATGACGAAAAAAATGAATTTCGAGGCTTCAAGTAAAATGATCGAGCAAATGGTGTTAATCGGGGTATTTTGAGCTGCTGACCACGAATATGAGATTGGTTTTTTCATTTGGTGATTTTTTCCCAGAAAATTCACCATTTTCAAATTTGGATAAGGTCTCGCGAGCAAGAAAATTTCAATACTTGGACACTTAATTTTTAGTTCGAGTTAGTATTAGTATGGAATAGCCCCGTACTATTTTCCGAACATTATGACATCGAAAGGCCAATTCATTATTGTTATATTTACATCTTTCTGCTGCGTAGTCTTTGTAACAGATGTGAACTGAAATAATATAAGACCCGTCGTCTATGTCCGTGTATAATATGTAATTTTGACTTCGTGCCCGACAAAGGTCCTAAGCTAAATCCAGCGTGAACCTTTGACTTCGCAAATATTGCGATGAGTTATACTTCGTGGCAGACTCCAAAGAAATTATCTCGTTCGGAAAAGCCTGCTTTCCCTCTTGTAGATACCTTCGCCGAAGAGCTAGAGGCAGATAGAAGGAGGAGCACTGCAACGTTGGCTGAAGTGTTACAGCGTTACCTTTTTGTTTCAAAAAGTCATTTATTATCGAAAATAATTTCCATCTTGAAAGTTATACTGCTACGAAATTCACAATATAAAAGATCAACCGAGCGATGCCGACATACACTTACATCTTCTCATCTCGTTACCTCGGTGTTGCTGGTATTTTCTCCACTCTCTGCAGTTCTCTCGTCCGTGCTAAGCTCAAACACAGCGGTAGCAGATACCAAAGCAAAGTATAACAAGGGTGAGCCAGCAAGGAGGAGAAAGATTCTCTGTAACAATTTCGAAAAATTATTAACAACTTTTCTCGACAATACGAGAAGGAAATTTTTACTCGTTTGAAACCGGTAGAGCGAGGCAGAGCGAGGTGCCAGGTTTTAGGAAAATTTTATTCGTCTTTTTCTTGTTATTCGACTTTCTCGTTCCTTTTACTCGGTGAAATACGAACTTACCTGGGTTTTTTTAAAAATTACTCTTACGTTCTTGTTGGTAGCGTGGCAGGTTATATTTGGAATTTCCAGGCCTATATCGTTGCTTAACTTTTTCGGGGTGAAATGAAAATACCGTAGGCAGATCTAGTTTATAATTCGAGCTTAAAATATTAATAAATAGGGGTTTAAAAAAATTATCCTACAGTCGAGTTTTAAAGCCAGCTAATCTATTATTTCGTTTTACGCTGCGTGTGGGTTTCTCTCTATCTCTGTTTCTCTTTTCGTGTGGTATTTCTATACACGCTTAAATATTGGTTACCCTTATAACTTTTTACGAGGTAGAGGTAGAGGTACTTCATATGTATAGAATGGAATTGATGGTGTGTTTTTACTTGCTTCAGTGTGTATTTTTTTTTTAATACTATAATACGAAATAGGTACTATACATAAACATGTCCTATACGAAGCCTTAATTTACGTTTACACGTTATTTTCAATTACCATCAATTCGACGTGTGCAAAATATACGAGTAACGCGTCGTTGTCATGTTAAAGTAACACATTTCGTGTCTACCGAAACTATGTTCGAGTTGCTTTCGGTACCTCGCCTACCTGTACGAGCTCTATATACTTTTAATATCTAAAAAACCGTGTTTTTCAATTTTTCAACCCTCCAAGTTTCGAATAATTACACGTATTTTACAAATACATTAGGTATGTGCTACGTATAGGTGTAGTTGTTAATTTTGCCGCATAGCTGGGGTATTTTTTACCCTTCGCCTTCGGTTGTAATGAAAAAGCATTTTCTAAATTGATGACACGTTTTCAAACACGTTAATGAAATTATTATGGATTTTTTTCCACGTTTTACGTTTTTTTCGTTTCTTTAGTTTTTTATAATTTTTTGAAATTACCTGCGTAGGGCAGGAAAAAAAAAGGTAGGATGGAATTTGCTCGTAATGTTTGTTTATTTTACTCGACGGGTTTTTCTCGTTTCGTTTTTTTCGCATCTTTTGAACGAGTTGAATAAAATTTACGATTGTAAATAAGTCGCGAAATGGGTTGTTTATTTTACGTAGGTTAATAATTTTTTTTCGCTTTTTTGGGTGAATGAATTTAAAGAGATTAGAAGCGTGCGTTAGAAGGTAGAAGCGAGGTAGTAGGTTGGGATAAAGTCGTTTAAGCATTTTAATTGGAGTTGTAAAAATGTGAATTTTTTGGAAATAGCGAACGAGTGGAGGCCTGTGATGCTCTTCTAATCAGTTGATAATGGTTGTTGAATTAAAAATTTATCGATCGTGAATTATGAGTTTTGCATTTCAAGGATGTAAATGGTTGATTTTTAAAACACCATGTTCCATTATTATAAATTTTTAATGCCTTGAAATCGAATCAAAGTTGAGTAAGAAAAAATATTATGTATTGGTAATTTGGGAAAATAAATTTTTCTGAATTTCATTTCTATTTTTCAGTTACACAGGTTGACATAGAAAATGCTGTTTGAAGTTTAATGGGTGATTTTTATAGTATTTTTCGCGCTAAACACGAGAAAAATTGTGAAAAAAATTCCATCATCCAAGGATTTTCTACAATTTGAAATTTTTGTTGAACAGTTTTTTACACTTTTCGATAACTTTTGACACTTGAACCAATTTTCTGAGAAGAAAATGGTTCAACGTAAAAAATAAATAGAATTCAGGGCGTTCATTTTCTGAAACCCCTGGAAAAATCGGGGAATTTTGGAATTTTCTCTAGATTTTTTAGAAAATCACCCAAAAAAGAATATAATCACTAAGAAAAGTGTTTCTTTGCTCATTTCATTATAAAATTTTCAAAAAACTTCGCCCTTAGGTATTCAAAAAAAAATGTTCATCGCTAAACTCGGAGTAGTTTACACTCTTTCTTTCTACACAATTCATTAAAAAGTAAGTTTCTAAAAAACTTTAAATTTTTAATGAATTGTATAGAAAGAAAAAGTGTAAACTACTCCGAGTTTAGCGATAAATTTTTTTTTTTGAATACCTGAGGACGAAGTTTTTTGAAAATTTTATTATGAAATGAGCTGTGATGAGAAAGGAATACCATGTTAACCTTGACCACGATGTTGGAAAAAAGATGAAAGAAATAGAACAGAGTTCAAAATTATTGGCCATGATTTGAGAAACCTGAATGAGGAAGAAGTGGCGAATTTTCATGTTTTGAAGATAATTTTTCGCAAAAATGTTTCCCCTTGCTTTGCTCGGGCTCAACACATAAATATATCTCAACAAAATAATTTATATTTTACCTCTTCGTTGATTTTTTTATTTATTGATACAAGCTAAAAAGATTGCAGGAAATTGTGTGGATTTATAAATTTGAGGCATGTGTTTTTTTGGAGTGAGGGGGGGGGCAATAAAATGTGAAGAAATGTTTGAATTTTTAGTCCAGAAAATCCGAATTTTTATTCACTTGATCTGGTAGATATTCTGGCATAATTTGTTTCATTTTTCAATATTTTATAATTTGTGCTTTAAGATTCCTAGTTTTTCTTTTTTATTTGAAATTGTTTCTGTAATAAATTCAAATTTTCAAATTTTATGGTGAGGGGGATTTGGGTGGGTTCAAAAATTTTTCGAATTGAATTATTTTCAAGGTTGGTCACTAAAAGTCTCTTTTTTGCCAAAAGGTCAATATTGGTCACTTTTTTCATTATGAAGTCACGTTTTTCGTTCAAACAGCCTACCGCCCTTGCATAAAATTAAAAAAAAATACTGATATTTCTAAAAAAAAAAAACTGGGCACACTAATTCATTAATAAAAAAATGTTCAGAATTTTTTTTCATCACTATCGGAGAGAGAAATACAGTTTGAGTTATGAAAAATAGGAGCGTGGGGGGGGGGGTGTATTTATTTATGAGAAAAAAATTGAAAAATTGGTCGCTTGTTTTGAAAAATAAGACACTTTTTGCCTCATAAAAAGTCACCAACGTCACTATTTTTCCCCAAAATCCGTGTTTGATGCTTGATCTAAAAATATTGTAAAAAGTACATAGTGATTTTGAAAAAAAAAATCGTTTGACCCCATGCATTTCATATCATTCGTCTGCAAAATTTCGGGATGTAAGTACGTCACATGAAAAATTACCCCTCTCCCCCTATTTCATGAATATTATATTTTAAAGGTCTGGAAAATATCGAAAAATTGGTCAGGAAAACCTGAAAAAGCCAAGGAAAATCATCTCTGAAATATTGTGGAGACCCTGTGGGTATAAATAATTTATGAGTCCATTTAGTTTTTTCTAAAGAGGCTTAACTTTCGAAATTTTTTAAGGAAAGCTCAAAATCATAAAAATATGGGGTGGCGAAGTCGTGTTCGCACTAAACGATTCTTTATGGTTACGTTTTTCAATTCTCCACTTATTTTTGAAGCTTCATTTTTTTTTTTAATTCCAAAATTCAAAATCAGCTCATTTTTAGGTAAAAAAAAAACGAAAAAAAAAATAGAAAAGACCATCTAAGTAAAAAAAAATACGAAAAAAATAGAATAGACCTAGTCTTCTGCTTACTTTTAGGTAAAAAAAAAAAACGAAAAAAACGACCATGTCATCCTCAAAGCTCATTTCTGGGTCAAAAAAATAATTTTTTCACTGTTGGCACATTCCATCGGTAATGCTAATGAATAATTTTATATTTCACAAATTGCTAATTAATTCAGCAGTAGGGGATCAATTTTGTTATAAATTTTTTTTAAAATTGGAAATATCTCAAGAACTAAGTCTCCTAAGAAAAAACTAGCTGGACTTTGCAGAAGGAAAATTTTACGCTCTACAATTTATGTTCTATTAATTTTTTTCATTAGCCCCTTTCTTCGCTCAGAAAATCGACCTCAAGGGTCAAAAGTTGAATCAAAAATTGTAAAAAAAATTCTCCACAAAAATTTCCAATCATGAAAAATCCTGACATGATGGAGTAAAACTGAAATCATATTTGAACTCAGCACTAAAAAGTATGTCAAAATCACCAATCAGAATCAATGATGCAGAAACTTGAAAATAAAGGGTTGGCACCCCAAAATTCAGCCCCTTGACGCCCCCAGCTCCCAGTCTAAAAAAATGTATTTTCTATCAACGTTATTCATACCAAGTTTCACGCTTCTATCATCAATAGCAATTTTTTCAGTTAGCCTCTCCACTATAACGCGCAATATTTCGCTCGTTCGACGATATAAAGGTCCTATTTTACAAAACCGAATGAGTTTTTTTTCTTCGCTTCTTCGTTTACGTTGGCCCGCCGCTGCTCGCGACGAACGCATGCAACGTCTGCGAGGTTTTGATAAATTATTTATTTATTTAACATGAGCAATTTAACAGCCGTTGAGCACGCATCTGTATGGAATTTAGTTTCTTAAATGGTATACACATAGAGAATTTTTGTTTTTCGACAAAAACATAATTTAAATTTCCACAATGCTTAATGTTGCGTCGTCGGCAGCGAGGGAGCTCCACGCTATCAACGAGAGAAGTTGAGGTTTTTGAAAAGTCGAGAAGTGCTGTACGCCGTCAAATGGAGCGTTATGAAAATAAAAGGGCGGATACCTATTGTATCGAGGGATGAAAGTTTATTATAAGTTGAACGTTTTGAACGAAATTTTTCAACTTCGGCGGGCCGGCGGCGTTTAAAAGCTCGCCTGATGTTTTCGCCCGCCACGCCGCTCAGATCATTAATCGAATGAGGCGAATTATTCGCCCCGACGTCGACATCCCCATTCATCGAAAATACACAAAACGTTGTTTTCGACGCGGGCGGCAGTCGTCGCGGTTTAAATATAATATTTTTTTACCTACGTATTTTACAGAAGCGAGATACTCAGGTAATTCATTCTCTAGTTTTTTTTTCCCTACATGTTGGAAATTAATTTATAATTTTTTACGCGCCAGTATACGCGGTGCCGAGGCTGCTAGACGAGCAATGAATCAAATTTACGAGGCGTTTAGCGAAGAAAAAATTTTTTCTAGCAGGGTTCATTTTATGGTATAAAAATTTCGCGCGAAAAAAAAACACAACAGCGCAGCTATCAGCAAAATTAATGGTTACCGGGGTTTTCGGCTTCGTAAATTTTACGTTCGTATATTTTTTGAATTACCGCGTTGCCTCGATCTGCCCGTCCGACCTTTCTCTCATCGCCACCCGATCTTCGTCTCGGCTGCTCGTAAACATCGCCGACGACTAAGCCCTGGGAACAATTAAATTATACAAAAAGCTCGCTCGCACATGGTTTCTCATCACCATGTATACATCGTATTGTGCTAAGATGAAAGTTTAATAGGTTCGACCGACGGGCCAGACTGAGTGGTATTGATTATTTGCAAATGCTGGCCATTTATACATTATTGCCAGGCGGACGCAAGATCTACTATGCCAGAGTGTTATGGAAATGCCGCTGCTGACGGCGAGTTCCGGTAGAGTAGAGATGACCACGTTCGGATTCGTGGTGAAGGTTTCGAAGGGGTTGGTTTTCGGCGTTTCCAAGAGGTTCGCAGTGAAATGAAAGTGTAAATTTATGTGGAGTACTCTGAAGTATATCGTCGAAATTGGCTCGAAATCTTGAGCTGGAAGGAAAGGTCTGAAGGGCTAGAGAGGGAGCATTGGAGAATTTGAAGAAAAATGAGTGTAAATCGTTGCTGCGTGAATTGAGGAGATGAAGAACTGAAAAAGAACGCCGATTATTTTAAGGAGAATCTTAAAATTACCATTTTCCATTTAGATGTATTTTTTTGAGGATAAATTCATTTTTTTAGAAATCAGATATTCGATGGTTTCAAAAAAATGGTGGGGGGTGTCGATTTTGTCTTGGGATATTGATAGAAATATGGTAATTTTTTGGTTAATTTTTGGTTAATTTTCGGCTCTAAAAAGTTTACCAACGTTACCATTTTTTTGCAGAATTTCACGCCGATGCCTGCTTTTGAAATCGAAGCACTAGAAGTACCTCAAATTAATACGTAAAAAATAAAAATATCCTAATTTTTGCAATTTTCAGCGAAAATCGTTTTTTTTTTTGTCTCTACGTTGAATACAAGGGTTCAGATCTGGTTTTCATTATGATTTTCATGTAGTACAGGTCGGATAACATCATTTCTATAAACATACATTTCTTGACCTTCTCAATACTACAAGTTATCAAGTATTAAAATTCCAACTTTTTCCCACCGACTGAAAAAAATTATTGAAAATTTCTTATTATGTGTTTTCATGATCTTAGAATCTTAATTTAGTGAAAAAATCATAGGGAAAAACTTGGAAATTTGCTGTTTAGATGTGTGATCCTACAAAATCTACGTTTTCGGGGTTGTTAGGTTACAATAAGTATGGATTTGACAATATTTGTTATGAAGGAGTGAAAAATTCATAATGCTTTTGATGTTGAAAAAATTTGAAATTGAACTTTTTTTTCTGATAGAAATAAGAGATGCATTCTGTGAAATTGAGGATTTGATGCAAATTACTGCTCAAAACAATTCATCCTTGAATTGTGCACCCAACCCTTAATTCCTTTCAAAATAAATAAATTTATATTTCACGACTTCGAAAAAATTGACTTTGATTGATCGAACACCAAAATAGCAAAGGGTATACTTCAGGGGTGTCGAGATCCCCTTAGGTTTTTGAGGATTTACCCTCCCCTCCCACCATTTTCTTGCATATTTCCTCCAATTTGTCCGAGAGAAGAAAGGGTGGAAAATTTGAAGAAAAAATATAATTTTAAATATAAAATTTAAAACTTTCAATGTGAATATGAGAGAAATTGATTTGACCCGAGCGAAGCGAAGGCAAAAGTTTTAGAACCCCTCTCAAATTCAAGATGCAATAAAACAATGATTTGGATTATTAAACCTGAAAACATCGAAATTAATTTCTAAGGAGAAAAAAATAACACAGTTGAAATAATTTTGATGAAAAATAAGAAAAAATATCACTTTTTCAGGATTCGGATTATTTTCGATTTTAATGTCAGATATCATTGTAAATCTCACTTTTAGTGATGAACTTTTTTTTTGTTGCTTCTGAAGTGCATGCAACATTCATTTCTTGGGGTGTCAGTTTTAATTTTATTTGACAAACTTCCGCCACTTCAAATTTTTCAAAATTTTTGTGGTAAGGATCAATAGCACTCAATTTTAGGGGGAAAATTCCATTGCACCTTTGACCTTTCATTGAAAGGGGGGGGGGGGTTCAAAATTTTCAAAAGAGCGTCACTTCCAGGCAAAAAATTGTCCAAAAATCTTGAAATTTTTTTTGTAGGATTCCTCTTACCTTCAAACGCTATCTTAAAAAAACGAAATTTTTTCTGCATTTGGCAAAAAATGAGAAACTATGAAAGAAAACACACATTTTGAGAGCTAAGGGCCCAAAATTGTTGTAAAAATTATTTGCCAGAATATGGGAGCCTTTTGGGATAGGTACAGTTGAAATCAGATTCCAAGTCCAAAAACACCCTACTTAACTGGCTATACCTTCTCTTCTCAGTTTTTTTCCATACCTCACCTCCTCCCCTCCCCTCTCCTATCCACCCTTAACTCCTATGAAGTTCTTCCATCGAATTAAGATTTTACAACCTTGAAAATATTTAACAAGCCATTTTCAATCGTTTTTTTCTCGATTTGTAAATTTAGAATTTCAGCACTTTCTACGAGTCTTCTGAACCACGATACCTAATTGTGTTAAGGAGATCAAATGTTTGTTTATAGATGTAATTTAACTTGTACTACATTAAAATCATAATGAGAACGTGATACGAACCCTTGTATTCGACGTAGAGACAAAAAACAGTGATTTTTACAGTTTTTTTTTTTCAAAATTGCAAACCTGGTGTATTTTAAAATATTAATTCGAAGCACTTCTTGTGCTTCGATTTCAAAAACAATACCATTTTCGTGTTCAGCGAAGTCTGTTCACTTGAAATCGACACCAAGAATGCAAAATTTGCTCAACTTGAAAATTGAGGTGGTGACGCTCCAAAATTCAGTTCCCTGGCGCCTCCCTATGTGAGGTAGTGACTGGCTCTCTCATGTAAAAAATTTTGTTTTGTATCAACGTCAATCCTACCAAATTTCAAGCTTCTATCATCAATATTCATTTTTTTACAAAAATTTATTTTTTGCCACCACTATTACCAATTCCTCGCCATATATTCGGGTTTTTTCCTACTTTCGCAGCTCCCTCGGACATCCTTTTCTTCACTTTCCCGCTTTTTCTTTCGAGAAATATCGAACCCGGCGTAGATAGAAGGGAAAAAGCCCGGCGATCCGAAAGGCGCTTCTTGTAATTAAATATTAAACGATGTTTTAATACTACACAATTCGCCTTCCATTCATAGCAGGTATACAAACACAGCCACGTCGAGAGAATATGGCCGGGCGGGGTAAAGGGGGTTCGATCGTTGTGAAGTAAACGATTAAATTATGAATATTTAATACGTGAAAATATACGAGAGACGAATATAAGCAGAGCCAGCGAACAAAAAAAACTCGAAAATAATTTCCGCTTTTACGATATAAGTGTAGGGTAGATAGTTTCTCGTCAACGTGCCGGATGGGCGCTGGGGGGGAGTACGATGAGAATTTTCCGCAGCGATTCTTATATAAAATACCAAGCATGAAATTCGCGACGAGATAGACGACAAAGGAACATCGGCTTCGGACCAAGGGACGAAGGAATACGTTTAGCAAAATTTGAATCTTTTTAGTTTGGAAATTATACTTATGCGGAAAAATGGTCTTATAACGTCGGTTTCGTATACGCGATGTCGTCGTCCTTCGAAGACGCGAGTAGAAAAAAAAAAACCAACACCGTAACACAAAATAAATTGCTTGTACACGGCGATATCACAACACTTGACCTATTCTCATTGCTTGTTCGCGACTCGACGAAGGCAGGACGTTCGGAGCACGGAGGGTGCACAACTTTAACGCGTGTACAGTATACGTAGACGTACAAAGTATTATACATGGGTATTACATACGTAGCTAGCTACGTACTACGTACGGTGTAATTTTCGCATAGAATAAAAAATCTGCTCGTTTGCACCTTTTGCTTCGTTATTTTTTTATCATCTGTCCTCTACGTCGCTTTGTGACCTGTCCAATTCGATTTTCCTGCAGCCAACGAAATTGTACGCTGTGGAAGAAAAGTTTTGTATTTTTTACACCGGCGTTGGTATTTTTTGACCGATCAGTATTTGTACTATTTTCGACGTTTCCATTACGTATTCGTGTACTTGCTACATTCGGACGTCTGCACATGTTACGATAAATTTATGCTGTCATCGTTTATAACCATTTTCGATGGCGCTACATGTACATCGCCTTGTACAGGTATACGCAACACTCACGTATGCAATTTATTGAATATTCCATTCTATTCGGTCCGAGCCGGCGGTAAATTGTTTATATTACCGACGTAGCTAGATATAATGACGCGGTGTAGTATATTGTCCCAAAATAAGGGATGACCTCGATTTCAAACGTCGCTGTACGTGGTGTATTAATATTATCATACAAATTCGTACATATACGTTTATGCTGAAGCATTTTAATTGTACGAGTATAATATATGTAATGTATTGTACTCGTACTGTAATAATATGCAGCTTTATGGAAACCTGCGCTGTGGACGAAAACAACTACCTGCATAATATACTAATTTACTTAGGTGTAATTTTAACCAGGAGGTAATTACGGATAGCAGTGTTTGATACATTGTTGAAATTTTAAAAAAATTTGGTCATTTTTTGACGAATATGTAAAGGGTTGTAGATGTGCATTTACAGAACTGGGGGAGAGATTGAAAAAAGAGTTGGAAAAATTATGTCACATAATCTTAATCTTTTTTTTTTTACCGATTTGATACTCAAATTTTGGTTTCAAAATTTCGGTTTGATCTTTTTCAGATTACTTTTCTCTTTCCATTGAAATATTAACGTTGAATATATGTACCTCAAATTTTGATCACATTTATAAGAATAGATCATGATGAGTGGAAAACAAAGTTTCCCTGTTTAAAATCAGGCCACGGTGTCTTCCAGGTCGGAAATATCGAGAAAAAGAAGAAACAGTCGAGATTCTCAATGTGGTTGAGAAATAGCGAGGAAGTCAAGAATTTTGTCCAGGAATATGCGATAAGTCGATTAAATGACGAGCGTCTAGTTTCATTTTAGAGTTGTCGGAAATCTGTCTCCTAGTTCAGAATATTTTCATTTTTTAAAAACAGTTTGAAATTTTCTAAACCTTTTTTCCAAGTTCAAATTTTTTTCATAATTTTCTCAACTCAGTTTTTTTTTTGGACTTAATTTTCTCTAACCAAATTTTTTCCTTTCAATTTTCTCTTTTTCTCAACTCAATTTTTTTAAAAATTTTCTCAACTTGGATTTTTTCTTTCAATTTTCTCCTTTTTTTAACTCAAATTTTTCCCCCAATTTTCTCAAATCAAATTTTTTCTTTCAATTTTCTCAACTCAGATTTTTTTCTCTCATAACTTGTGTCACTACGTGATAAGAACTCGGAAAAGAAATTGTGCTGCTGCAAAATTTGAGTTGTGAAAATCAGGTCAGAAAAAATTTGAGTTGAGAAAATTACGTCTGAAAAAATTTGAGTTGAGAAAATTTGAAGAAAAGAAACTTGAGTTGGGAAAATTGAAAGAAAAAATTTGAGTTGGGAAAATTGAAAGAAAAAAATTTGAGTCTAGAAAAAGAAAAAAATTGAGTTGAGAAAATTGAAAGAACAAATTCGAGTTGGGAAAATTGAAAGAAAAAAATTCGAGTTGACAAAATTTGTCTGAAAAAATTTGAGTTGAGAAAATTGAAAGGAAACAAATTGAGTTGAGAAAATTAGAAAAAATAAATTTGTGTTGAGAAAATTGAAAGAAAACAATTTGAGTCGAGAAAAAGAAAAAATTCAAGTTGAGAAGATTATATCTGAAAAAATTGTCTGAAAAAATTTGAGTTGAGAAAATTGAAAGGAAACAAATTGAGTTGAGAAAATTAGAAAAAATAAATTTTAGTTGAGAAAATTGTCTGAAAAAATTTGAGTTGAGAAAATTTTAAAAAATGAGTCTAGAAAATTGAAAGAATAAATTTAATTTGGTAAAATTGAAAGAAAAAAATTTGAGTCGAGAAAAAGAAAAAAATCCGAGTTGAGAAAATCATCATGTCTAAAAAAATTGGAATGAGAAAATTTGAAGAAAAAAAAATTGATTTAAGAAAATTGAAAGGAAAATAACGTTTTTCCGGTGACTGAGGCGCGTGAATAGAAGCGAGTGTGAGAAATCGAAAGTACCGAGAATCGCCTGGGAAATTCTTCGGAATTTTCCGGGCAAAAAAAATTTATCGAAAATTTGTAGGTTAGGTGAGGTTAGGTTAGGTTAGGCTAACCGAGTCTGGCCTATCCTCACTACCGAGCCGAAATTAAAGTTCACGATTTAAGCGACGAAAAATTAGAGCGATTTGAGTCGAAAATTGCGAAAATTAGAAATCGAGTTTTCCGATGTCGCGGAAAATCTTCGTGCGAGTTTTCCGGTCTACGGTACCGTACGTGGAAAATCGCCTGTCTTTACTTCACGTAGAATTGCGAAAAGACGAAAAACGAATTACGATTTTTTTATTTCTATTTTTTTCGAAAAATAGAAAGTTAGGAAAAGATTTAAACGCAAATACTCGAGAAAGAACCGAACTCAAATTTTCATTTTATAATGTCATATTTATTAATCGAAATAAAATGACAAAAACGCGTATCGACCGAGAATTTTCCGGTGAAAATTCCGACCGTAGAAAAATATAAACTTAATACCTCAACGAATGAGAGTAGAAACGATACAACAGAGTTCAACGATCGAACTCAAACCGAAATAAAATTAAAAACGAAATTTTGGCCGTAGCCACCGATTTGTACGATTTAACAGCCGCGTATAATTAAATTAAAAAAGAAAAAATACGTACACGCGAGAATCGAAAATATTTACAACAAAAATTGAAAAAAAAATTTGAGTTGAGAAAATTACATTTGAAAAAATTTGAAGAAAAAAATAAGAGTTGAGAAAATTGAAAGAAAAAAATTTGAGGTGAGAAAATTATGTCTGTAAAAAATCTTGAGATGAGAAAAATATGAAAAAAATTTGGACTTGGAAAAAAGGTTCAAAAAATCTTAAACACTGTAAAAAAACATGAAAAAATCGTGCCGCACCATTTCCGATGACTCTAAAATGAGACTAGACGCTTGTAATCATGAAAGTCCTGTGAGAAAAATTATTCTGATTTTGTAAAATTTGGCTAAAGTTAACCAAGGTGACTTCAAGTTCTGCAAATGATAAAATTAATAAGAAGAACGTATAATTGAGGAAATAGTTTGAAAATGGGTAAACTGCTGAAAAAGCTTTGCATTTATTATTAAAATTTTCTTTTTTCTACTTTATCACTAAGAATGAAAAAAATTTGGAAAATTAGATGACGTAAGTTCATTCTTGAATGGAACAAACTGTATTGATGAAAAGAAAAAGAATTGAGCTGGTCAGCAAAACATCAAAAACAAAAGATTATTTCAATTTTTGCGAGTGTGATTTTATTTGGTTTGATGGGGGGGGGGGGGGGGTGAAAGTATATCAGAAAATATCCTGCAAAAATTCTGAATAAATCTTGCAGAAGTTCTACATTTTTGTTTCAGAAATTTTGTGAGACATGCTTTAATAGTTGATAGCAAGAAAAAAAAAAAACTTTAATACTACAATCATAATTTTGTACATTTTGAGTTATTTTGATTTCAAAACTTTTTTAGACATTTTGAACATATTATTCAAGGAATTTCATCAGTTTTTCCATGTTTTTGTGTAATAAATATTTTTTTGCTTTTTCAAATAATTTCAGCATTCTTATTTCAATTTTTTTTATTTTGCATAATTTTTTTCTTTGATTCGAAATATTTTCATTAACAACTTTCTAGACAATTTTAGGGCGATTTTGTTCGTTATACAGGGTCTATAAATGAACCGGGCAACGTCTGCGTAAAAATTCCCATTCTTTTCTTTTCTTTTTTTCCCGTTTCATTGCGATGCATCAGTGATATTATTGTTGTAGTACGCAAAGAAACGAAAGCAAGATTAAAAAAAGTGACGAAGTATAACGTAAGGGATGAGTCATCTTATAAAATATGCAGGTAAAAGTGTGAAATACGCTTCACAGAGTTGAAATGTCCACACGATAACATTACGTGAATTTTTTTTTTCAACATCAAAATGCTATAATCTCGAACGTAAAATTATCAATTCTTTGAAATTAATTTTTTTTATTAATTACAATTATTGACAAATAAGTGATGAATTTATCATTAAAAATTTAATTCATCAAAATTACGATTTTTGACACTTGATAAACTTTTTTTCATGGGTAATAGAAACGAAAAAACAAAAATCTGAAATTTCATTTTTTCAGGCAGGGATTTTCGCGCAGACGTTGCCCGGTTCATTTATAGACCCTGTATGTATTATTCTCATCCAATTTTACGATTTCTCGTCACAATTTCAATAATTTTTGTACTATTTCGAACAATTTCAACGATATTTTTCTCAATTTTATGGCATTTTCACCATTTTTTTTTGAAATTCTCAATTTTTTGCCAAGATTGGAACTACTTTTACATCATTTAAAACAATATTGATTTAATTTTTGACTTTTTGAAGACGTTTCAAAAAAATCTTCAAGTTCCCAACTTGTGAAGGTCATCGAGTTTATTACCACCGAATAGTGGCAATTTTAAAATATGAGCTTATTGTGCCCGAATATTATCAGCTCTAGATGGCCTCAATTCTACGTAATTCCCAGTGTACGTTCAACTCCAACTAAGTATTTTTGGATATCTTTTTCCTTGGCTTTTTGCTTTTGCAAGGCTATGTTTAAATTGACGTTTGTACTATGTTCTTGTCACTTGTTCACGTACCCGATAAGGCTTAAAAATATCGTTAAACTCGTACCGTATATACGTACACGTAAATAGGTAAAAGTTAGGTACATATCATGGTGCTGATAATTTGGTTCCTCATGCGTACGTAGGTAGAGGTACCTGGTGCATTACGTACACAAACAAATAAATGTCACAAACGTGTCAGCACGACCGTTTATCGCATTTCCGCGTACACGTACGAGCATATAGGAAACTAATTGCAGAATGAATTTAGCGTGTATGCATGTACACCACTACATAAAACGAAAATACGTTAAAAATGCATTATAAAGAGTCGAAGCTCGAGATACATTACGTTCGATTCAACAAACCCAGCTCAGCGCAGGATGACGTCAACGAGACGGCATATTATAACTATACATTTGTGTAATGTAGTGTTTTCGGTATACGGTATTAAAAAAAAAGAGAAAAAATTTTGAAATAATTATCGCACGTCGAGAGCGGTGCCGGTGCTGCGACGAATTGTACGTGTTGAAATCATCGACATAAGAGCGAACTGACTCGGAAGTTGACAAATTAATTAGCTTAATGTGCGGTATACAGCACATAAAAACGTCGTGTACGTGTAGGTATACTATAGTATGTGCATATACTCACTCGTAGTATACTATATACGTGTACGTTGTACATATACATTATACATGTATCAATGGTCGTGTCGTCGCCTTCTTGTCTACTATGCGAGTGTATCGTATGTGCCCTCGTCTCGTAAACTGGTCTTTTTCCACGTAAATATGATGGATTACGTTTCGTATGTGTGTGTACATTACATACGTGATACGTGTTAGTGTATTGTGTGCCATTAGCTGATATCGTGGTAGCTCGTAAAAAAAAAGTGAACTAGAAGTAATGTAAATAACTTGGGAAAAAATTTGGAATGTATGAAAAAGACAGAAACACGAATGAGGTAATGATTGAAACACCGAGATCCAAAATGGTGGCAGAATCTGACCGTTGTTTGTGGAGGAAGAGGGGGAGGTCGTAGGAAAGTTCATTGTCACATCATTTAAAGAAACTGTTGAATTATATTTAAAAATTTGTCCATTCTTCTGAAAAATTTTAAAACATCGTGAAAATGAAGCAATTTCAAGTTTTTACAAAAATCTCATAAATGATCTAAAAAAGTGAGAAAAAAAATGCATATCGAATAATTAATTGGAATATCAAAAATGCTTTTTAAAAAGACGAAGAATTATTGAATTTTTTGAAAAATTATTTGAAAACTGAAAAAAAAAACTACTTGATAAGGTAAGTATCTGTTGTGAAAGATTTAACAAAAGAGCATTAATTTTGATAAAATTATGAAAAATATCATAAAAAATGAGAAAATTTTCAAAAAAGTGTAAAATTTAAAACAGTTTAGCGATAGTACAAATTTTTGATTTCTATAAAAATTTAGGCATTTTTTGATATTTTCAACAATTTTCTCAAAATTTAACAAATAAATTGCTACTTTTCAAGGAAATCATAATAAAATGGAATAAAAATTTGACTAAAGAAGACGTACCTAAATATTTGCAAAATTTTGTAATAATATCGTGAGAAGATCGAAAAAATTGTAATATGACGTCATAAAAACGTGCCTTCAATGCCTTCATTTCATTAAAAAAAAAGTATCCCTAAAAATGTTTTCAAATAAAATCGATGCATGAAGTATAAATATTTTTTTCCAAGAAAAGAAAAATCGGTTTCGCAAATTTTTTACTCCTAACCCCTTTTAAAAACATAAAAAAATACTTTTTCGCGTTTCTTAAAATTTTACCAA